>JAQFZO010001756.1:0-14450 GCA_034695885.1 Geophilus flavus
GAGAAAAAGTCGACTGGGTTTATTCCCACGCTCATTACCCCTCTGTGGAAACCCCTTGCATTTTAGCACTCGGGTTACAGGAACAGGATGAATATTGACCCCTTGAGATACAGAGTACTGTATGTGGGGGTGTGTTTTTTATTTTTTTTTGTTGGGGTATGTCTGAAGGCAAGTGAAAGAGTGGCTTTTCAGATATTGGATGGAAGGAAGGAAAGTGGTAGCTGGTTTGGTTTTACTTTAGGGGTTTGCAAGTTTAAGTGTGTGAATAAATCACTGGTTTTAAGAAATGTGGATTGCAGCCAAGTGCGGATCGATATGCAGATATTTGTTTATCGATTTAAGGGGGAGTTGGAGGTAATTACATCGAGGGGAATTGGATTTATTTTGTGTGAGGGAGTATCAGGAGTTGACATTTATTATCATCTGCAACCTGTTGATTTTTTTTTGATTTGTTTTTTTTATTGTGAAATAAAAGGGAGATAAGAAATGAATGTGATAAATTTTATAGACAATACGTGGTCTTTTGAATTAAGATGGTGGGAATAGATAGGGATAAATGTGGTTTTGTTTGAGTTAATTACAGACTTTTGGTTCAGGGTTTTGAATGTGGTGAGATAGCGTGCGACATCTGGTGGCGATTATCAGGAACTAAATGTACTCGAATTCGATTTTTTCCTTCTTCGGATCTTCATTCCCAGAAAATAGGATGTTTATCTTAACAAATTTTTATCTCATAAACATCCTCGCCAAGTTAGAAAAAAACATTAACAAGAAAAATCAGAAAAATAATGAAATGCACTAATTTTTAGAAAAAACAAAAGGAAAAAATGTTGCATTTTTCTCCACGTGCCCTTGTCTCGAGTTTTAAACTCGGTCAACTGTTTCGAGGGAAAACTAGGCCAAACTTGTGTTTAAAGTGATTACTGGGGGGTCCTAGGGAGCGACATTTGGCCCTAACATGCGAAAAAGTCAAAAGTGTTAGCAGTGGGGCTATTTAATAAGTTTTTAATTACCAAATGTTATAGTAGGTAAAGTGGGTTTGTTTGATGGACGTGATAAAATTATATCAGTTAGGTGATGCGACCCCATGTCTTGGGAATTTAGCGGTGCGCATATGTGTAGGGACTTTTGGGAATCTGTGTC
This sequence comes from Geophilus flavus, assembly GCA_034695885.1. Classification (NCBI taxonomy): domain Eukaryota; kingdom Metazoa; phylum Arthropoda; class Chilopoda; order Geophilomorpha; family Geophilidae; genus Geophilus; species Geophilus flavus. Next base: position 1,144 of record JAQFZO010001756.1, read on the forward strand.
TGTACGTGGAAGTTTAATTTAGTAGCTGTCGCCAATGGGGTGCCTCGCCATATATCCTTTAAAGCACAGGGCGTGAAAATTGCATTTTCGACAATGTGCTGATTTGTGATAGATTTGAGGGATTTTATTGGAAATGTCTGGGAGTGTTTGCGAGGTGGGTTAAACAGGTAGTGTGGTATTCCTTCGAGGATATTAAAGATTGGTTACTTTATAAACATCGATAGGATTTTTCAGACAGTGATGTCGTAGTGTGAGAAATCGTTATTAGGGGGCGCCACAAATTGAAAAGTTGGATTTAAAGAGAATTTTTATGGTTTTTATCGTGTTTTGTTGATGGGTTTAGGCGACCCAACCTCTGATGACATTTTGAGCTTTAAATCTTCATTAAAAACAAGTTAAATCCGAACCATCTCCCTCTACATGCTGAATACTAATCTCCCATACTGTTCCGCAGGCTCTAGGTGTAAACAACGAGTATTTAGTATCTTATTTACTGCTATTTTTGTGAATATTCAATGAAAATCTCACACCTTGTTTACATTTTCCACGCAAATTTTCGACCCACATGAGCGGAAAAAGATGTAAATTCCCTATTTCGATTCTCGTCATAACCTGTGATCATGGGAAATCAGGCAAAACAAGCTGATTATTTATGAAATTCAAGGTCAGCGTTGCGCAAATGTATGACACACTCGTGGTAATTCATTATTCTGATTAGTCAGTAACGGACCTACGATATACAACATAAACATTCAGTCGTGATAATCGTTTTTCTCAGAAATAAACACAGGAATCGACTGAAGAAGGATAAAAAAAATCGAACGAGTGACTCGGTGTTTCTTATTCGGGAAATATACAAATCGATTATTAATTAACAAATTCCTTTTCCCTTGCTGATTAAATAGAACGCTTGTGGGTACAAATTCCTCAGGGTTGGCTTTTGATTGTCAGTAGCAGGGAAAATGCATTAACTAATAACAGGATCAGGTTGAGTGGCAAAGGTATCGGGGATGTCTTAATCTCTTAAACTTTTAAAAAAAAATTTAACATATTTTTATAGTCTTTGTGATAAATGGGAAAATTCATTAATAAAAAAAATTATCTTTATTGGAGTCTTGTGATTTGAAGTTTTGAATATGATAATAAAAGTGAAGTCTGATGGGAAATACCACCAACTTTTTTTACCTTCTTTTTTTTTGACAAATTGGTTGTAAATTCTCATGATTGGTTCGAGTTGGGTTTGATCCAAGGGAAGAGAAAGAAGAAAAAAGAAAAAAAAAATTGTCCAGTGAGTAAATGAGGGGATGATCGATTTTATTTCACCTGTTCCATCACCGACCTTTATTTTCTCCCCACTCACAATCGGAACATTTAAAATGCAACCCAATGCATTATTTATAAATGTCAATTCAGATGGTATTAAGATCCAATTTTAAAATGGAACACGTCAAATTATCATCTACATGTCTCGCACCATATTAGAACAATTTGATTGTATACAAACGACCTAATACCTAAATACAAACTTAATCCAATATTCTACGCATTAAATATTAATAAACAATTCAATTTCGACTAATTATACACATTTTTTAATTTTTTTTACTTTACAAAGTATAAATTCTGTTTCCCTCCATTGATTCGCCCCTTAAGGTTGTTGGTTTTTATTTTACCATGTTTTATTCAATCCCTAACCTTGTTTTCTGTGATATAGTACAGACAGTATGAAGTTTGGATTGAAAAATGGATCGCAATTCCCTCTCATGTAGTATCGAAAGATGTTTTCAATATGAGTTATAATGGGACGACTTCTTTAAAGGATTGCAGTAGAGCTTTAAATATCGATCCGAGTTTTATTTCGCACTCATGTATATATATTTACCTATTTATTTTTTTTATTACTTGTTAAGGAATTCGATGTAATGTTTTAAATATGAACGATTTGGATTAATTTATGGTATGGTATTGTGCTTTACTCGATTTCGAATACAATGTTTTACAGATGAAATGTACGATGGAATGATGTGTTGAAATCGAGGCCACGGGATTAGCATTGCTGTGTTTGAGGAACAATGCGAGGAAAGATGTGAATAGAAAAAAAATAATATAAATGACGGTGGTGGTTTAATAGTCGACTAAAATATAGAGGAAAATGTAACTCGTTGCATTCATTGAAAACACTGAGTTTGATCGATGGGGTTTATGTTATGGCGTAATTCCTGCGCGTTTTCAAATTTTAATTTTTGAAATGTAATTTAATCAGTATAAGCTTAAATTATTATAAAGAATTCATTGAACTTGAGACGTGACTCGGGGCTGTTATTACATTCGCATGGGTTGAAAAGCGAACGATTGATCCACGAATGGGATAAACTGAGGCTCGAGTCGCGTCGACTTATTAGAGAAATAAGAAAAAAATGTTTCTGATTTATTGTTTTTTGTCGATGGTTTTATGGAGGTTGCTTTTTTTCTCTCTCTTTCTTTCGTCTGTAGGGTAATGAACTAGATAATTACTAGGGAATGAATGAATGAATATTTTTATTTATTTTCGTATAATCGAAAAAAGAAGGGAAAACAAACAAATTTGTGTTTGGATTTAATACGAGTGACATTTAGGAAGGTTTAAGTGAAATAAAACATTTATAAAAATAGATAAATAAAAAATAGCACAATTAAAACAGAGTAGTCGTCGTTGCACGGCGCCTCTGGTGAGCCAGAGGAAAATTAACGAGCATGCGCAGTGGTTGGAAATGTGGAGTGATTTTCTCGGTGTTTTCCTCCACGTCGGATGAGTCATTCGCTTCGGTTAGATGAAGGCAACCACCTGGTATACGAACGCTGTGTATTGTGAGATCTGCTAAAAATACATCGATTTAGGATCGCCCACGCTCCGTGGGGATAGAAAAAGCTCTATAGGGAACGTAACAAACCATCATCCCCCGCATGTTTATCCTAAACATGTTGACGGATTCACTTACCCCATAAACATGCCGATGAAGTACGAGGTCGGTCCCGCTAGGAGTTTGCCCTTCTGCTCGGCCGCCGACCGTTGGTTTTACGGGCGCAACAAGGCGCAAGTGGTCCGATCGCAGACGTGGGCGCAAGCTCCGAGAAAACCACTTCAAAGATTGGTAAGTAAAAGAGTGTTTAAACTTTTATTTTCTCTCTGCTTTTCCTTTCTCGCGTAAAAAGGAAAAGAAAGGAAGGAAGGCAGGATGTGAGTTAGTAAATATTCAGCCCTTTGGGTAATTTGAGGAAGTTTTCTCAACATTTTTATGGGTGGGTTTAAGAGTCGGTAGAAAAAAAATTAATTGGTGGTTTTATTCCTGCTTTTACTGCCTTTAAAGAAGAATGGGGTTTCAGCGAGCAAGTGGTGGCTGATTTTTTTTTTTTTGTGGGGGATTTTGTTTGGTATGGGGAAAGACAGTTGTTGTCGGGTTTCGACTGGTCCATCATCACCTCATTTTTGATGTATGGAATCGAACATCTGGGGTCCCGGTGGAAGGGATTGGTCGAAAATGGTAAAGAGCATTCGACACTGACCTCGTCCTCCTACTCTCGCATGGCAACCTACCAACAACCAGTGGTGTGGTGGTGATGGTGATGTTTTTGAGATGAATGGGCAGAATGTGGCACGTGAAAAGGATTGGATCTGGCCGTTTGTTTGTTTGTTTGGTTGTTGCTGTGAGATAATTTTCTGTTTTGATTGAATTAAAAGAGGAGATGAGGTTATGCTAAAAGTGTATGGTGTTGTTCACAACGGCGTTTCTAGATTTAAGTCAGATTAAAGTAAATTGAACGGTTTGTTATATTTTATACGATTCAGTTTGGTGATTAAATTGCGCATTTAGGTCTATTTTTTACTCGGTGGTTTATTATGAGGAATTAGAGCGTGAGGTGAGAGTGAGTGAGTTTTTTTCCTTTTTTTAATTTGTGCATTTCGTAGTCGAAAGATTTTGGAGAATTTTTCTTTGGCTGGTTCGAAGGAGAGTAAAAGACTTAATATTCATGAGCAGTAAAGTTTTTTGGTATTCATCGCTCCGAGAATGACAGGTGAATGACAGGTAGAAAGAAAAAAAAAAGAAGATTGCTACCGCCCATGTGAAATGCCATTTGGCCCAACAAACGGATGAATTTCTATTTGCAATTTATCTATCTATCTGTTTATTTCTTTCCATAAAATATTTTTATTATTTTATTTAGAAAGAATGGGTGTGAACAGGATTAGTTAGTAGCGTAAAGGAAATGGAGTCATGGAATGGAAATAAAATTAGATCGAAACAAGGTTCGGGGTTGGTTGTTTTGCCAATGATCGATTAAATTTTTACGAGTTTGGAAAAAATATCCTTAGAATTTTTGATCGAATTCTTCATCGCAGCTCTTAAAATTTAAAATTTGTAATTGAAATTCATGCAGGACGCTGAGTTTACGTTTTTGTCGACGTGAACAATCGACCCTTTTTTTTAGAGGAACCGAGGACGACCGGAAGCATGCTTACACCCGCTTTCAACACTTTCATTTGAAATTTTTTTTTTTTTTTGGGAAGAAAAAAGAAAAAAATATATATTCAAATTTAAATTTAAAATTTATATATAAAGATGCGCACACCATACTAAATAATAAATTGAAAACGTCACTTTTTATTGGGCGTAATTCGAGCTGTTAAAAACAATATTACATTCATTTGCTTCAATTAAACATAAAAGCAGGAAATACAAGTCGGTAATTTGTCATTTCATTTAATGACCTTGCAAAATGGTGAATTATCATTGGAAAATGTATAGTTTCGTAATAACACCTATTTTTCTAGGTGTTGATGGGGGTGGGGTCGAGCGAAAATTGCAAAATGGCTAGTTTAATAGCCGCACAGAGCACGCGTCGTGACCTCCTCCTCTTCTCTCTCTCTCTCCTCGTTTGTAAATTTGGGGTTCTGGAATACGATTGACCTTTAAAGATGGTGTGTTCATCCCTTTTTAATGTAGTCGCAAAAATGCCGCGATGGTCGATAGGGGGCCTCGAGCCGTCCCTGTCTCTCCGAGAAATGTCTCCAACCTGAATGCCAAATAGATAAATTAAGTAGGAAGCTAGTGAACGGCCGATATTCATCTATATGTAAACGAATTACGTACTCGTGAATCATATTTTATGAGGAATACATAGTTAATCGAAGTGATGGTCGAGGATAAGAGGTCCTAAGGTTCGTTGGGTGGAGTCTATCATTGGATTATGGTCGCCCAACGCGTGACTAAAGGGTTGTTGGACTTGGATTCTATTCTCTTTTCTTTTTTTCCTTACCAGGGATTCGTGAAATTTAATGAGAAATGTGAATTTACACAATAAAAATTGCATTTTTTAGAGTGGGAAAGGGGAGGATGAGGTTGGTGATGTAATGAGAATTAAATGGGAAAGAAATTGACCCCCTGTTGAGAGAAAGAGAAATGATGACTATTAAGTTGTTTTGCATGCTCAAATTTGTCAACTGTCAAACGGCTTCGTGCGGTTTGTTTGGTAATTAACATGAATTCAAATTTCCCGAATGGAATTTCGGTTACAGGATTTTGTTTGCACCTTATTAATTTTTTTTTTTTTAAATATTTTTTTTTCCTCGAAAGAAAAAATTTCAGACCATTTTTTGTGTACTTGCTGGCCTTGGGATGAGTTGTTCAACAACCTTGGAAAGCATTCTCTCTCTTCCAACGCCCCTTTTTTATATTTTAAAATGTTTTCTTTCCCCCATTTCTTTGTTTACCGACTGTATAAAATAAAATTGGTCTCGGACTAGGTAAACATCTGACTAAAATAACAATTTTATTTATCTCTAAAGACTTTTTTACCACTATTATCTCCCTGCCCTAAATTTTCAACTCATTTATTTACCCAGTTGGCAATTCAGGTCTGATTGATCCATATGATATGGTTTTGTAAGGACGGTTTAATGATGCCGTATTGTAAAAATAACACCCATAACCTTAACATATTTTGTTCTATTAAAAAAACTAAACAGAAGAAGGAACTAGGATATCTGGTGATGATTAATAGGAATATTCTTTTCAATGAGGCGATGTAATGAGTCGTATGTGGCGGAAATGAGTAAATGGGTTGAAAAAATTATGCAATGACCAATTTTTACCATTAACTCGGTTTTATTTCTCATCTTTAATAACAGACAAAAGGTTTTTTGAAGTTTTTTTGATGTTACTTTATTTTTATTTTTTTTTCTGCATCTGTGCACCGCCTCTTTCCTTTTACTCGATTCACTGTAGGAGGTGGGTTGATTCACCTTAACAAACTGGTTTGTGATTTTTTTTTCCATTTTTTTTCTTGGAATCATTTATAGTTTCGATGGAATTTTATCGCAATGAATTTTTATGTAAATAACGTCGGAACGTAACGGGGTTATGGTCGTCGGTCAGTTGTCATGTGTGGGGATTGTTTTATACGAAGTTTTGTGTGGTTTTGGATGGAAAGACGAGATTAAAACTTATATTTGGTTTGCGTGTAAGGAAATATTTATTTTTATCAAATTTTTTCTTCCTTTTTTTTAGTGGTAGAACGAGTTCGAGATGAGAGTTTTGTGCAAAATTACAGTTCATTGACTACGAGATCTTGACTTTAATTTAGGTCATTAGCTAGAGGCTGAATTAAAAGTTGGTGTTGCTGGAGTCCTATTTTGGATTAGACGTTTTAAACTGGTTTTTTCCCTTCAAATTTTTTTATAGCGAGAGATTACGGCAATAAAAACAATTTTATCCGTTTATTTTAAATTTCCCTTTTCGTCACGACACGTAAAAATATTTTTTTATTTTTAAAAAAATATTTTCCAACAGAACGAAAGCGTCTATTACGCAATGATGAATCCAATTAGATCATTATGCAACTATTCCTGCCTCCCGTCCCACATCCAAGACGAGGATTTCGGACGAGCGGGAGGTTTAGCCATCAAATCCAGCTGTGACTGTTTGAAATTTCAATAAAATAACGTGTTTGAAAGCCGGATATGAAGGTTTTTCTTGCTATTTTCCATCTTACCCCGGATGTTTTTGTCTTGGACGGTGTAATTTGTCGTCACACCATTACTCATTTGATTAATGTAACTCGATTGGTGCCATTTGACCCTGATAAAAGGCATTAATGGTATTGCAATAAATGGGGATTAAGGACTAATGAATGCCACGCGAAATGGAAAGATGGGGAAAGTGGAAAAAGGATAAAAATAGACGGGTTGACAGGCGTTTAATGGGGTTATGCTGTCATTGTGCATTATTAAACTTTATTTTCTTTTGTATTTTAAATTAGCAACTGAATAATACCTGCGAAATTGCAGTTGGCCTCGTTTTCCACTTTGTTTTGATCGTTAAAATGTTTACCGTATATATTAATGTTTTCTTAATTATTGCCGTATTTGTAGAAAGTGGATCCAGAATTGATCTTCACGAAGCAAGAAAGGATAGGGAAAGGATCCTTCGGCGAAGTGTTCAAAGGAATCGACAACAGAACTCAACAAGTGGTGGCCATCAAGATTATCGATTTGGAGGAGGCCGAAGATGAGATCGAAGACATCCAACAGGAGATCATGGTCTTGTCTCAATGCGATTCGTCGTACGTGACGAAATATTTCGGATCCTATCTCAAGGTGAGAAGACGAAATTCGCATGCCATCATCACCACACCTTCGATGCACAGTTTGCACACCTGCTAAGAAGGGTGTGGTTTTGTTTTGTCTTGACATTGAAGCCATAAGCACGAGCTATTTGCGGCTCAAGGTCGTTTGATTGTTTGAAATAATTTCAATTTTTATTTTTTTAGGGGTCGAAATTATGGATCATCATGGAATATTTGGGCGGTGGTTCCGCCTTGGATTTAATGAAGGCTGGTTCCTTCGAAGAGATGCATATTGCCATTATTTTAAGAGAAGTGTTGAAAGGTTTGGATTATCTGCATTCGGAGAGGAAATTACATAGAGATATTAAAGGTAAACAAAATTACAGTTTGAGATTTATCGATTTATTTATTTATTCATCTATTGATTTTTGATTTTAGCTGCCAACGTTTTGCTGTCAGAAATGGGGGATGTTAAATTAGCGGATTTTGGCGTAGCCGGGCAATTAACGAACACGACTAGCAAGAGAAATACGTTCGTGGGTACGCCGTTTTGGATGGCTCCCGAAGTCATTAAACAGTCGGCGTACGATTCGAAGGTGATTAACGTGAAGATGTAACTAAAAATGCGATGTGTGATTATTTGTTTGGTTGCAGGCTGATATATGGAGTTTAGGCATCACTGCCATCGAATTAGCCAAAGGAGAACCGCCGAATTCAGATTTGCATCCGATGAGAGTTCTTTTTCTTATTCCTAAAAATAATCCACCACAATTAACTGGAAACTATAGTAAACAGTTCAAGGAATTCGTCGAAGCGTGTTTAAATAAAGATCCCGATAATGTAAGATTTAAAAAAAATAGTAATTTATTTAATTTTTTTTTTTTTTTAATTTGAAACGAATTGTGTTTGCAGAGGCCAACAGCAAAGGAACTTTTAAAGTTTCCCTTTATAAGGAAGGCCAAGAAAAATTCATACGTGGTCGACCTTATCGAAAGATACAAACGATGGAAGGCACAAGGCAACCGAGGAAGTGATAGCGAATCAGAAGGATCCGATTCGTAAGTGTGCATGATTTATGCAGGGTTTGCTATGGTGCATTTTGGGACCTAAATTACTAACAATTTATAAAACTGTATTCTGTGTATTAATACACTGCACTCCTCTTGTGCGTAGCTATCCTTTGGCTTGGAAAATTCTAAGGTAAGAGAGAAGGATAGTTAAATTATGGTTTAAGGACGTTTTCCTATCCGTTTAACTTTTTTTTGGTTATTTTTTTTGTTTGTTTTTGTGTGTGGGTGGACAAATTGATGATTTTTTTTGTTTTTGTTTGTGTTTTTAGGGACGATTCGAAAGGTGATTCCATATCGGACGAACCATGGAACTTAACAGTCAAAGGCCCTCAACCTATAGAGTTGCCGCCTGAAAACGAATCTGTATTTACCAGGAACATACACAAAGTTCCTTACGGGGATATGACGCCATCTGCCCCGTCTCAACCGCTCGTTATGACGCGTGATAATAAAACTGGTCTTGTGAGTTTCCTCTATTTGTTATTGTTTTACTTTAATTGCTAACGCGTTGTTATTTTTTTGCAGCCACGACCCCCATCTGGTGTACCTGTTCATTCTGTCCCAAGTAAACATCGCAGTGAAAAGAACAACATGGATGATGGGAAAATTCACGAGAATAGCAACAGAGACCGTGCGGAAAAGGAATTTAGCAAATCACCTCGCACTTCTAAACCTAAACCTGGGTCTCCTGCTTCTTGTTTGTCTACCGTCATCCATCCTCTCATGACAGAAGTAAATTATGTTCGTTCTTTTCCTTTTTTTGAAAAAACATTCGACTTAATAAATTGAATATTTTTCAGTTACAACGCATGCAGAAAAATAATGTTAAGGTTCAGGAGAGTTCCGGGAAGGCAGATGCAATCGAAGAACTGCGAAACGCTTTTGAGCATGCAGAAAGGAATTTTCCAGGAATTAGTGATGTGTTTGTTAAAGAAATTCTTCATCGGCTGCTGCCAAATTTGAGCTCTCCGAGATTACAAGAAACGATGGATCAGTTGACCAAGTAGTAATACTCGAAAACAAAAACAAGCGTGATTCGTTGACAATTTCTAACGATTTATCTTCTTCTACTCGCAGAAACACATCTTAAAACAGTGGCATCGGGACTAATGGCAGTTACTGTACAATTTTGTCACAAAATACATCACTTTTTACTCTTCCACCACCGTGCACCGCCCATCCGTTAGAAGCCATGATGATGTTGGAATCGGCCGTAGCGCCGATGCAACAAATTTTTGTGTTGGGGAATAATTTATGGACGCTCCAAGTGTAAAGTAGCGAGTGTAATGTGTGCCAGGATTGGCAGAACCCGAAGGAGATTTATTTACTTTTTCCCTATTTTTTTTTGCTGTGTGGGTGCGTGTGCGTGTGTCATGTTTAATGTATTAAAGTAATGATATAAGTGAACTATCATTTGACTTTAACAGACTGATATCAATTGGAAACTATTTATAATTTTTTTTGGTGCACATAATGTGAATATTTACATTTTTCTTTCGTCCTTTGATTACTTTTTTTGTTTTTTGTTTAATCAGCCATAATGTGTCTGGTCCGGCAGAGTAATTTATGTCGTATATTTCTTCTCCTTATTTTCACTCCCTGCTTTTCTCTTTCTAATTTAACCATTTCTGAAAAGTGAGCATTTTTGGAAGCAAAATAATTGAAATGTGTACTTAATCGCACCCAGTTAAGTTTAAAGCAGACTATTTGTATTTCACTATGTGATACGAAGTGAAGTTTCTGTTTTAAGTTCTTTTGTCAATGTTCTGTCGATTTTTGTTCGTGATTTATAGTTAGACAATGATTGGGCGCCTCAATTTTTCAGAGGTGGTTTAATTTCATCAACTGTGATGATTCAGTTTTTAATTATTTCTTCTCTTTCTTCGTCCGTAGATTTGTATAGTGTGCAAATGGGATTTTAAAAAAAAAAGAAAAATTATCATTAATGGAAGGAAAAAAAAATCCGAATAGGAGAGTACAACTTGTACATAAGATTATAAGTATGAATAAAAAAAATGATCAATAAAATGTTGGATACGTTTTTCAGTACATTTTTTTATTTTATACTTATTATATAAAAGTTGGGGTGGTGCCATTTGCAGGATATACTCAATGGGTATTAAACTGCGAAGAAATGTAATGGAACAAAACAAACCACTGCTAATTTAATTGTCTTGTTTTCATCTTACCTGTGTCAATAATCGTCTATGCATACTTTGAGTCAACTGTTCTTCTTCGCCATATAAAGATAACTTAGAAGACGGTGGTGTTTCCTGAAAACACAGGTAAAAACGTGATGCAAATTACCGAGTAAACCTTTTTTTTTTTACCTGTTTAGGTTTAAGGTTGGCTAATATCTGCACTTGATCATGTAGAAGAGCTTGTTGAAGCGCAATTTTAGCTGCACGTATCTCTGTATTACAATTATTTATAAATTTTATTACTTTACAGCAATTGTAAACTGGAAATCTTATATACTCGATGGTAAAGTAGACGGGGCCACGTGGTCGCTTATATTTTGCCACGTTTCGGCTAAAACCGCAGGGTCCAGTCGAAATTTAGATCTCGCTTGTTTGTAAGATTTTGTCTCCTAATTACACAATTTTTATCAACTTTCAGAGTTCAGAAGTAGTATTATCGAACGATTACCGATTGGATTGGAGAAAGGAGCTTGAATCTACATAACCGTTGATTAGGAAGTGGTAATGTCTTGACTCCTTTAGGTGGTGCGGACGTTACATCCAAATTAAAGTCTCGAACTTCATGTAATTGAGGAGTTTTCCCGTGACATTCGCAGTAGTCTTCGTCCCTTTTCTGAAATTTCTATGTAGTAAAAATACGTCCAACATTATACAAATGACTCACGTAAGTAAATAGGAATTTTCCTATCAATCCTTCGTTGTGAAATGGATCCATAAGAGTGTCGTAGGCACGAAAGGAAAAATGAGCGTGATTTATGTTGAACGATGGAACGAGATAACCCTTGATTTTCTCCAAATGATGCGAACACAGCAAATTTACTCGATTGCCAACTATGACCAATTCCTTCATCCTCCTCCACGTCAGTACCGCGAATAGTTCTTTCGGCTCTTTTATCTGATAAAATTACGTGGCCGTCAATTACTAACAAGACCTTAAATTTACTGTGTAGCAAAGATAGCTCACGTTGTTATTCGCTAGATTTAATTGCTGTAGCTTTTGAAAAGGATAAACAGGGTTTTTTTCGTCTATCAAGTATGCGAGTGATGATCTCTTGCGAGTACTCGACTTAGACTTGAACGAACGAGTTTTGACTTTAGCTGTACTGGATGTGATTTCGGCATCGATCAACGCCTCCATTTGCAGTTTTATCGAATTGTGTGTTAATTTGGTTTCGATAAAAGGCAAATGTGTAATTTCGTTGTCTTTTAAGCTTAGTGTTCGTAAACTACAAAGATCGAAAATAATTTATTTGGAAAATGAAAATTTTTACGCTCTTGGAATTTACCTTTGTAGTCGGGCTAAACTTTTAAAATTGATAGGGTCATTAAGGCGATTATGATCTAGGATGAGCGTGTCTAATCCACTGAAACTTCCAGGTTGTAATCCAATAGGTAAGTGTTGAAGGTTGTTACAAGATAGATCTAACAGTTTTAAATTGCTCAGATGACCCAAAATATAAACAGCAGTTGGGGAAATATAATTACAAGATAAATCTAAAATCTATGGCAATGAAATTTCAGGTTTTATTTTCGAGTTTCATCAAATTTCTAAGCGACACTTACGATCAGTTCTTGAAATTCCTTTTCCTTGATATTAATTTGTTTGATATTATTCAGAGGTAAATGTAATTCCTTTAAATTAGGAAAGAATCTAAAATTTTCTGCAAAGTAAAGTACCAAGATGAAAACGATGTAAAATTGCGAGCTAGTGAACATATACAGACCTAAATCCAGACAATTTTCACCCGCATCGATCGAGATGACATTAACACAAGATGTCATCAAATGTTTATCGACCTAAACACGATATGAAAAATGATGTACCGTAGTCATAATTGTAACATTACGATTTTCAACAAACCTTCACAAAGTGTTGTCCCCGTATGTTCAAAAAGTACAAATCTTTGATTCTGATGTTGGGATATAAATATCTCTGTAATGGAAGATGTTGTTCATTAAATTGTAAATGCCGACAGTACATAATTACAGCACCACTTGCTCTTCGCCGAACACCGCTTTTTCACCACCTTGACAAGCTTTGATTCTTGGAAGTTGCATGATTGGACTGGATGATAATTTTAAGTGAAACGAACGATGAGATTCAGTTGGGGACGGCAAACTGAAAAAGGTGTGCCGACCGGGAACTTTTTGATGAAGAAGACTTGTCGAATAGCAACGACGAATGAGAAGGTTCCGACTTTGAACTTCGAATTGGAATATTTTTCCCTATATCCTCAAAATTTCGAATTATTAATATTGAAAAATCGTTGTAAAACATTTTCCACCTTGTGCAGAGATACGGTAAATATTATCGTCGCTCATTCTTCTAACAGCTCTTTTGATGGCACCGTTCCCCTTCAGTAAGTTTATTCGACATTGCAGCTGACTACAATAATAGCCATACGGTGCCGAAACTGACCGACAGCGGCGTTTG
>JAQFZO010001757.1:0-14443 GCA_034695885.1 Geophilus flavus
TATTTATATTTATATTCATTTATTTCACTATTTCATTTTGTAATTTTTATTTATTTAAAAATGAAAAACATGAAATTTATGAAATTTATTTTTTGAATTAAAAAAAATGTCAAAATTATTATCTGTATTAATAAAGATAATAATTTTGATAGCATAAAAATAAGTTGTGGAATGGGATGTACACCAATTAAGATAATAATTTAGACATTTTTCGGTTTGTTTTACTTCTAATGGAATTACAAGTTTCTTTTCTAATTTCACGTGTAAAAAAATGCATTCTAGTTTGTAAATAATATAAAATTAATTTTGGAATAAACTGTGTAACATGTTCTAGTGTACATCCAATTTCACTACTTATTTTTATGTTGTCAATTTTTTCCAACAATTCAACAAACATGTCTGAACCAGACAAATTATCTAACTCTAAAGAATTTTTTAATAATTGCTCAACACTTAAAAATATTTTAAAAAAAGCAAGGGATGGATATTTTAAAAAATTTCCATAGTCCTTAGCTACCGTAATTGCAACAATATTGGGAAATTTTGACATTTCTAACTGTGAACTTAAGAATGAGTCGAGACATTTTTCACAGTTAGAAAATTTTTTGGAATTTCTTAAAATGTATCCGCAAGTTGTGTACACAAGACACTTGGATACCTCATTTAAATTTAATTTATCAATCTCTAAGGTCGAATTTTCTTTTACAAGTACAATTTGATCTCTTATTTGATTTTCAAATTTTTCTTTTAAAACGGTTGCCTCCGTTGCTTTTTTCTTGGACAATTTTCTCAAGTCAGCTACAAATGAAGACAGTGTTAGATCACACTGATCTTCACAATTAGCTGACTTGGATAAAAGTCCTTTTACAGGTGTGTAGATGCTTTGCAGCATGTGCAATTGCAAAAAATCTACAGTTGTTGGATGTTCACTGCAGCTCAGACCCCGTATTAGGCCAAAATGTCGCTGAAATTAAAAAAAAAATAAATAGCAGGATTATACTTAAAATTATTACTACCTCAATAGCATCCTGATTGGTTTTAGCTGTCAGGATGTACTTGAATCCCTTCGTCCAAAGATATTCAGCCATTTCAAGTGTACTCTTTATGGTTACTCTCAAAGAATCCATTGTGTCATTCGATGCAAACTGCTCGTTTGGGTTGAACAATAAGCTGCAAACTTCTTTTAGAAACTGAAAAGAATGGGTAATGATTAATAAAAATGTTTTTAAGCAAAATTCAGAAAGAATGATTACATTATGATGAACTCCCTCTTTTCTAAGTCCATTTCTTGGTAATTTACTGTTCAATGCATCAAATAGCATATTCATATCAGTTACAAACTTTTGAGTCCCTTCACTTCCAATGAAATCTGGATGGCCTTGAGATCTGTACACTTGCAATCCATTAGCAACTGTTCTGCTGAATAACTGTTATAGAAATAAGTAATGTTAATACAATTTTACTTTTATAAAATTATAATTATACCTGCACTGCTAATTTCACACTCATTCTTTGAAAGGGCGTTGGATTTACGTGAGCTTTTGTTAGTCGTGGCACAAGTCTCAAACCCGCATTGTTGATGTCAAAGTTGTACAAGTTCTCAAAAAATTTGTAACAAACAGGTTGGCCTCGATACTGAAATCATAAATTATATACTGCATTAAATTTTCATCAATTTATATTATTAGTGTAAATTCAAACCTTAATTTCTTTTTTATTGAGTAAGTTGTTTCTGATGCATTTAATTTCATGTACTTGGTCTCCAAACACAAAAATTCTACGTGTTTGATCACATGGATTAGTAAAGCTGTTTGAATGGTTTTTACATTTACCATTAATGCCAAGCACAGACCATGCTTTTTTGTTTGGCTTAGATCCATCACAGGTGAGACCAAGAACTTGAGCTCCAACAGTTTCTAATTCAATGATCACAGAAACTATAATTTTTTCCAAAATTAATCCAGGTGTTGCTCCTCTTGCTGCATAAACTGCTACTGGTTGAACCCAATTGTGAAGAAGTGGTTGAAAAAAGAATACAAGAGCATGATCAGCAATTTTATTTTTGTCTTCTTCCTGTGTGAATTGTCCGTAATCAACAAAACCATCAACTTTCTTTGTTTCACCATTAAATTCAATTGTTTCACGTAATTTCACTTCATCCCAAGATAAAATTCCAAAACGTTCATTATCCGTATTAACTTCAGTGAACACATTTTTCAATGATTCAATTGCACTTTGGTTAATTCCATACTTGCATTTCAAGCCACGAAGCAGGGTTTGCAGTGTTTTCCTTGTCGGTAGTGGTAGTAAAGAATGATTTTTGGCATGCTTGTAACCCTTCGGTGACTTTATTAACAATAAAGCAGCATCGAGAAGAAATTGTTCATCGTATCGCATTCCTTGAGCTTTTAACAGTTGCGCTTTTTTGCACATCATTTCGACAATCACTTTTTGTTCCCTAGGTAACACAGAAATATCACACATTTTGCTACATTTTCGTCTCATTTTTTGGGCATCGTTTCGAGCTTGATTTCTTTGTAGTTTTAGCCGGTTGTTCACAACTTTTAGAGATTTTATTCTTCTTTGCAGTAGTTTATATTTGTCTTCAATACTACTCAAAAGCCTCTTTTTTGCTTTCTTCATACTTATATTTTCTTCTGAATTTTGTTCTTCTGATGATTGCAGATTTGACTCAATAGTTTCCTCTTCAGGTACCGGTAGTTGAATATTTTCCAATTTTCTTTTTTTAAGTGGGCTACGCTTCTTTGGTGATTTTCTGGGTCGTTTAGGTTTAGATAAATACGCTGGAAGGCCAGGAAATAAATTTGGAATGGCATTTGGTATTAGTTTCCAATTTTTTCGAGGTAGTTCCACAATTTTTCCATCAATTATAAACTTGTCAGATGTTATAAGTTGGTAATCATCAAAATGTAGGTCACAAACACTGCAATCTGAATTTAGTTGCTTGTCCTGTCTTGGTATAGCCCTTTGCCATGTTTCCAGTCGTTTTTCATCCCTTGGTGCCAAAAAAAAATGACGTTTTGGGGGTTTAGGTTCATTTTTTTTACGTGGATATCCTGACCTGCACTCAGGTACAAAACAGCATGGCATTATTCCTTTAAAAGAAAAAAATTATTTTAAATACATCTATTCAATCCTTATTTATTATAGTTATGGTTTACTTACTGGCTAGAAGATGTGACAGCTGCAAATTGGTTGTAAGCAGGTAAATATTGGGCGTACACAGGTACCTACTCACTTCTCACACTCGTACACACGTGGAATTCCCCGCAAAAAACGATAGCAGCGCCACTTGCCAAAAATTGCCACCAGGCAACAAAACACAGTTCCGTACGCCTTGACTTTCTAAGTTGGATTTCATAATATTTAAACGTAGATCAGAAGGTATTTTATTTTTTTTTATAATCTACAAACATTAATCTGTTTCATGGAATTAAAAAAGGTGACAAAATCTTACTGAAAATTGTTTAATGTAAACTTAAAATGTTTGTTGTAAGGATTTTTACAAATGGAGTTTCCCTACTTCTCCTTCTACATGCTATGCTCGTACTGTATTTCTGAATATAACTTAGTAGTAACGTTATGAGTTTCCGTCTCTTCGGCCGAGATGGTTAATTGGTGAATCATTTATTGGCAGAGTTTTCACCAATGAATGCTCTTTTACCAGTGAAAGAACAGTCTGACAGCAATTTTTCATCATTTTTTTTCTTTATTTCTTTATTTGTTAGATGAATCAATTTCATCTTTGATTCTTTGTTTTGTGGTAATCAAGTAAAACGTTTATTCTGTCGTTCAAAACATTGTGCGTAATTTAAAATTAGAATTGACCTCCATTTCTGCAAACCGAATGAATATGAAATGTGGCCACCGAATCCAATAGCGTCAACCAATTTTATATCATGACATGCAGCAATGCATATTTCATTTACGATTTATGAAACAAATAATTCATAGTATGGTATCACTCATGTTTATTGTTTTCGGAGTTATTGTTTGAAAATTGTCGTCAACAAACAATGTTTTCTGGAGTAACTTTAGGTGCTCTACAACTTTCTAATTGGAACTTTTGCTCTAGTTTGGCCCATTAACGTGTCAGTAATCGAAAAGTCCATCGTTGCATGTCAGACATAAATTTGTTGATTCTATTGGATTCAGCAATCCAGTCTTCCGCATGAAATAAAAAGGAAATTAAGTTTTTTTGACTTATCATAAAAGTCATATAATTACTCCAGAACTCTGTTGGTGCCATCTTGTGAAGTCATGCTCATGTAGGTTACAGTTTGGGTCTCTCAACCCCTCTGGAGAATGATGCCCTCTATCGGCAGACCATAGAAACTCCCATTCCATCCCCTCCCCTGCTTGCTGGCGTCATCTGTGGCCAAATCCCACTACCAACATTACATCATTAACCTCTCGAACATGTTTCACTTCGACCCCTCTCCCAACTCGCCTAATAAGAAATAAACACTCTTTCATAACATCCCAAAAAAACTTTTCTCTCATCACACACACAAAACTGAACTTTCCATTCTATTTACCATCCAGTTTAACTAGGCCTAATTAATTTTGTGAAGAGGAAAAGTCTTGTTTCTCTAAGGGTAATCATGCATTAAAAACGTCTTGTCAATTTCCTCTCTTTTAAATAATCACGTTTGCCTCCGAAAATTCTATTCTCTGATTCAATCAGACATTGAGGAAATCAACTTAAGCTTCTATTTTTTTTTTCTCTTTAAATTCAATTAGTCGCCCATTATCATTGCATTCATTTTTTCTCCCCGCTTTTCTTTTCTTTTCCTTTCCTTTCCTTCGTTTCATCTCATCCATGGAAAAAAATCCCAGAATGAAAGAAGAAAAAGAAATACATAAAACAAAACTCTTTTCCTCCCTTTTTAACTCATTCAAGCACTTATCAATCACAGAATTAGAAAACACAACTAATTAAACACATTCTAATTCCTTTTAATTAATCTCCCTATTCACAAGTTCCTTATCAAAACATTTCAAGAACGGAAACACGTACAAAACCCTTTCAAAAACTGTCATCTTGGAAAAATAAAAAAAAAATTAAAATAATATAAATATTAAAAAAAAAAAAAAAATTAAAACCCAGACATTGGGGGAAATTCGCGACGTTCCGAGAAAAAAAAAAGGGGGAAATAGGGTTCTGAAAGGGTGGGGAGAACCCTAGAAAGGGCACCCCAACGTTCACCCCTTCACCACTCCTTTCTTTCCCAGTCGCCGCCGTCCAGGTGACGAGTTGGCCCGTCCGCGTTGCCCTAGCGTCCGTGCGCGCGTTGCCTGCCACGCGGCGCGCGCGTTCAATCCCTTCCTCTCGCACTCTTTTCCCCCCTAGCGCGCCTGCGCCGCATTCCTTTCGCTCCAAATAATAACCAATGGCAGCGATAGGCCTATCATCAATCACGGCCGGTCGCTCTTTATGCCGGCGCTAAGCGCTATTCAGGCGGCAGGACGATAGCGACTGCGCCTGATTTCACTCCACGATATAGACACATTTCATTCAAAAATTCTTTTATTATATACACACACATAAAAGAATAAGACTCTTCTTCTCCTCTTCTCCGCACACTCGTCGCCTCGCCTCGATCGTCGTGGACCCGACACTCGAGATGCGCATCATCTCGTGACACAGCTTCCTGGAGTCTAGTCGAACGAGTCGAGGGATTGGTTGACATCCAAAATGGCCGCCAGATGTGCACACACGAGGTGGATTTCAGAAAACAGTTGATAGTAATTAATGTTTTCCTTCGTAAACCAGGAGTTGTGTCTGGTCGAGACCGTCTGAGACACGTCTCCCTCCTCCGAGGGAGCAGTGTACGAGTCCCCTACCCTTTTTTTTCCTCTCTCTCTCTCTCAACCCCCTCTCTCCCCATTCGTGTCGCAGACAGACTAATTTGTGTGAATGAAAGCAAACCAGATGGAAGCCTAGTTCACTCCCTTAGTATATACTTTTTACGATGTGTGATTTTTTTCTCTCCTTTTTTTTATTTTACTACTTTTGCCTCTTAAATTTCCTTTTTCGACACACACAAAAAAATGTTTCGTCCCATACTATACACGTATCATAATACCTTAATACCATAAACTCCTTTTCTTTCTTTCTTCCCGCAAAAATCCGTGTTATGATTTTTTTTTCTGGTGTGCAGTATTCGGAGTTTTATGTAATAGTTTCCGCATTAAATTACAATCAACTTATTTCCGGAGGGGAATTTTTTTTTTTTTTTTTTTACTACACCGTTTATTGCAAGGTGAAGAAAGTGAAATGAAAAGGAAAATGGCAAATAAAATGTACCCACTTCTGACGCAATAAAAATTTTATTTTATTTATTTTTATTTTTCATTTATACAAAGAAAAAAATTAATTTTAGTTTTTTGTGAAGAAAAAAATCACTAAATGTACATTGATGGTTCGATGGGCGTTGCAGTGAAGTGGAACTCGAAGGTTAAGTAGCCTAATTACTACATAACAAGCGTGAATCCTGAGATTCGAAGGAGGCCCGTCCTCTGTGCTTCACCCAACACGTTTCACCCTGAAGGGCAAGTTTTTCTTCTCTTTAGTTACAGAAGCATCCTCGGGTCCTTTTGAGACTGTCTATTAAAAAAAAGTAGGTTAAGCCCACATAGTATGTGAATGGAAAGAAACTTTGCTTCGAGGGAATGAGCGTATGAGTGGGAATGGGAAAAAAATTGTGATTTTTTTTTTTTTTTTTATTGAATGAGTTGTAGAATGGGTGCGAACTTAAATTGTAGCTTTGGATGTGACTAGATAGCGGATAAGAGGAAGTTGTTTATCTTTATAAAGGTCCTGCAGGTATCAATTAATTGTGGTTTGTGGGTTTGGGATATGGATAGGTGGAAATGAAGGATAATGTTTGGAAGAAAGGTTGTGATTATTTATTGTGTGGTGGGTTTAATTTAATTTTGGGAAAGGTAGTTTTCTGAATTTGGGAAATTGGGGGTTAATGGTGATTGGTGATTTTAAGGTGGTGAAGATGATTTTAAGGGGTATTATGATAGTCTCTCAGGTGTAAATCAAATTTTTAAGGTAAGTAGTCACTCGATTTATGCAATTTTTGTTTATTTTTAATAAAAAGTCACCAAGTTTTTGTGATTTTTACTCAATTTTTATTAAAAGTCACTAGGTTTTTCCAATTTTTGTTTATTTTGATTAAAAGTCACGTGGTTTTTCCAATTTTTGTTCATTTTT
Source organism: Geophilus flavus (assembly GCA_034695885.1). Classification (NCBI taxonomy): domain Eukaryota; kingdom Metazoa; phylum Arthropoda; class Chilopoda; order Geophilomorpha; family Geophilidae; genus Geophilus; species Geophilus flavus. The sequence goes on from JAQFZO010001757.1 coordinate 7,247, forward strand.
GATTAAAAGTCACGTGATATTTCCAATTTTTGTTCATTTTTGATTAAAAGTCACATGGTTTTTCCAATTATTGTTCATTTTTCATAAAAACTCGCTTGAATTTTGCAATTTCTGTTCATTTTGTGTTAAAAACATCTTAAATTGCACTTGAAAATCGTGTCTAGCAACGCCCACAGCCCTTTAATTTGTCTAAAAACCCTCTTTTAGCCTCTCAGTATCGTTCATCCCCTTAAAACTATCAAAAAAAACCAAACATATCACTTTAAATTAATTTTAAAAAAAGTGCCACCATTAATATTCAACATCCACCCATTTTATCAACATCTTATCTCCATTTAATCCTCTACGAGACCATTAATCCCAACTCTTTAACAAACTCCAAGCGTCTAGATTCTAAACTACATCACCCAAATGACGTAAGAAATTCACAACATCCCTCAAACCAAACACCAAAATCACTACGTAACATTTTTTCCCTTCCTCACACACACAAGAAAAAGACTCACAGACTCACATCACATCAACACAACCCATTTTTTTCCCCAATTTTTTCCCTTTCCCTTTACCTTTTTACTCAACTCACCTCACCTCACACACTCGAGCTGGTTTTTATACTCATTTATAGCGCTGCATAAGTAGGTCAGGATTTTCTCATAGCATCTGAGATTTCCATTGAAGACGGGCCCCGAACCTGCTCTCCCTTTTACCCGTACCTGACAGGGGGATGCGGTGGGAGAGAAACTTCAACTTTACCACGGCAAAAAAAAAAAAAAAACTCGACCCCCTTTCGACCCCCACGATGGGCGAGAGAAACTTAGGAACGGGAAAATTTCGATATTGGTTTCAAGTTTTGCCCATATACGAAATGAATATTTACGAAACTCAAGAAGGCGATAATTGGTGAGATGTACATCTGGGTGTAAATTTCTTTTCTCGTGACGGACTAAATGTGTTGAGTAGACACAAAAGCAAAACCTCCCCGCGTCTCAATAGGGTTAGGGTAGGGGTATATAGGGAGAGAAGAGGAGAGGCTTGACAAAAAAAATGAGAAAAAAGGAGGTGAAAAAACCTGGGAACAAAGGGTCTGAGGGTCGCTCACCGGATCCCGGGTTTTTGACGGTACCCGCCGGGTTGTGGGGACGGGTTGAGAGAGAGAGAGAGACTGACTGAGAGAGAGAGAAGCCTTGCAAAAACAAAGCTCCCTCTCTCAGATGGGCACCTCGTTTTTGCTCTGTCTAGTGCGCGACCAGCTCCCTGACCGTTGTGTCCGTGTGTGTGCCAGGTGAAGGACCTGTCGTTTTGACTTTGACCGTGGCCAAGGTGACGTTTAACCCTCTCTAGACCAGTCCAGACAGCGGTGAGTAGGCGACAAGCCTTTCTCTAGTTATGGCTCGAACGCAGCTGGCGTTCGTTTCTCCTATATGCTTTCCGTTTCCTCGGAGTCTGCGTTCGTTCGTTCGTTCGTCTCGAGTTGGGTTTTTCCAATATTCTGGGTCTCTTTTCTCCCATGCCTTGATTTTTTTTTTTTTTTGGAAATTTTTTTTTGGAATTTTTTGGGGGAAAAATTTTTTTTTTTGTTTTTGGATTTTTGGGGTTTTGTTTTGGTTTTTATTTTTTGGGAGAATTGGTGGGAAAATGGGGTGGGAGAGATAGGGTAAAGTGTGGACCGTATCAGCAGACTGTTTGAAATTATGACGTAATGCACCATCAATATTTTTTATTACCTAGGGAAAGGGGTGGCTGTCATGGTGGCAGTCGTTATGGCGGCATGGGGGAGGAGGAAACGAACCCTTCTCTCTCTAACATATATATAAAGTGAGTCCAGCAAACTCGCATTTTTTTTTCTCTCCCGAGGTTCCACTTATAATTCGTGTGTAATTCCACTTTGATTCGACATTTCTTTGCTATTTTCCACAAACATTCGACACCTCGAACGTGTTGAATTCACATTTTTCACTTCTAAAAAAAAATTAAAAAAATAATCTCACCAAACAAAAAAAAACATTTCTAATGAAATTACCCGATTAGAATCCTTGATTTATCCCTCACATCACCCCAAACGCATCTTTTAATTGTTTGTTTACAGTCACATCTCACATCCACCTCGATATAACGCGAAAAACGAGTTAAAAACTATCGAATGAGTCATTCGTGTACGAAATATCCAGTATTCTGTAGTGTTGGTGCTGCGCGACCTCATCTCGGTGAAGGGGTGGATTGGAAAAAGGGGGTTGTAAAGAAGGGGGAAAAGGTTTTTTTTTTTCATGCCACCGTGGGCTGCAAGGGTGTAGTATAAGGGGTGGATGAAGGGACTTTATTTATGGCAGTCTCTGTGAGATTTGCTTTTTTCTTCCCTTTAGCTGGCCAATAAATTAGCCGTGTGTGCAATATTTTTGCCTTCATCCGTGCAAAGGTGGCGGCGGTGGCGGTGGCGACGGCGGTGGTGGCGGCGGCGGTGGCCATTCTCTTCTTCTCCTCCTCCTCTCCGTCATCCGTATGACGTGTGAATGACGCGAGATGATGATGATGGTGATGATGGCGCAGTCGGCCTCCATCTTGAACGAGACGCAGCTTGTGCTGCTGATGCCAGTTGCCGTTAACCGACAAAAACAAGGGGAGGGTCGTCGAAGAAAGAAAGAAAAGCGTCTCTATTTTGTTTTTTATTTATCATTTTTTTCCCCATACTGTATTGTGTTCAACATTTTTTTTTCTGTTTTTGTTTTTGTTTCGTATTTTTTTTTTGTTTTATAGCACACGTGCTTTGTTTTGAAACCGGGGTGAGTTGGTTTATGGTATAGACATATACGTTAGAATGGTTTGCATTTGCTTCACGGTTTGATGAGCGTTTTTAGTGGCGTTTTTTGGTTTTTGCCCTTTTGCATGTGCAGTGCAGTTGGAAACGAGCGGCGAGCGAGTTGCACGGCCGCGGACCGCATTCATCTCTCGGGAGTGCTCGCACAACGCGCCACTGAGCACGCGCTTACCCGGAACCCCGTTCCGGTGAGTCCGATACCTCGTGGCCGGCGAGAAGAGAGAAGTGAGAGAGAGAGAAAACCGCGAGTGAGCTAATGAGCCGCACGTATTCACTCACCTGGACCCGTGTGAGAAACCGCACGCATAAGCTTTGGGTGTTTTAACGACTCAATTGATAATATAAACGAGGAATTCCATCCCTTCCCCGATTTATGGGGTTGTTATTTTCCGAGGGAATTAATAAGTGAATAAATAATGGCTTGCATGAGGTGGAATTTTTTGGGTTAAATTGGGAGATGGATGTGTTTAAGGTTGAGTGTTATATCGCGAATGTGTGTTGAAATGGAGATTGCATGTTTAATTTATGCATTTAATATGGATCATCTGATTAAGATGTTGGAATTCTGCCTGGATTTTTGTGTTGAAATCGAGAAATAAACCAAGTAAACACAACAACACGTTGTTTTTCAACACTAAAATGGAATTTTCGGTGCATTTTTACACTGATTTATGCAGAAAACACGTAATATTGCCAATTAAAGTGCAAATTCCATTAAGAAATGTAAATTAATACATTTTAAATGCCTTCTCCCAACATTACAAGGTCGAAACACAAACACAAAACGTACTTTGAAGTGCATTCCAAACGTAAATTGATAATTAAACGATCAAAACTCACTTAAACAAACGACTAAAAACGTCATACATCATTTACAACCTCCATCCTTTAATATCTACATCTATCAGCCAAACAAGACCGAATAAACGATGTTGTTTACAACATAATTAATAACGAGAGAAGCCGGGAAAAACGTCTCATTGGTTCATCCCCCTTTTCAATCAAAATGCCGGTCAGCATACGACCGACACAACAGTCCATAATCCCGCTTATGGAGTGGGCCGTGATGTCCTGCTACCAACAAGAGCTCGAATGTCATTGACACACATTCGTGCACTGACTGCTTGATTTCCTAAACGGCCACTTACAACACCTCGCTATAAACTGACCCATTCCTCACCTATACTATACAAAAGTACAAATCGTCAGATTGATGCATTGAGGAATAAAAAAAAAAAGAGGCCACAAACCGCCATCTTTTGCATCAGCAAAGATGTTTACTGTGCCTTTTCAACTAATGAAAAATGTTTGTTGCCCATCTGACTCCTCCTCCTTGAATTTACATAAAGAAGGACAGTACATACAGATGCCTTTTTTTCTTATTTTTTAAGGGGGTACTTTTTCTTGGGGAGTTTGGAGGCAGAAACAAAGGAGTGTGTAGTGAGAAACACGCCTCCCAACTCGCTCGAGCTAATTTCTTTCTTCACCTTGATGAATGCCGGCGTCTGGTGGTGAATGGCTCTCACTTTAAAAACCCTTCCCCCTTCGCGTGGCCAAGCAAAGACTTGCTTGCAGCCAAGCACACGCTCGGCTCATCCAAGAAAAGAATTGAAAACCAAACAAAAATTTTTTTGCTCCCTACTCTTAAAAAAAAATTTAAAAAATTTAAAAAAATTCTTTAGGGAAAAGCTAAGATAAATAGCAAATGTCTTACAACCACTTAGCTTACGCGAAATATGGACAGTGTATTCAAAAATTTAAGTCTCTGAAGGGAATGAGTAAAACTGCATAATTAAAGATTTGCTCTTTAATGCACCCTGTACCTTACATACACTCAAGAGTTTCGATGTGTTTACTCTTTAAAGTCATATAGTTTTTAAAATAAATTTCTCGTGGGGAAAATAACAGTTTAAGGGTTCAAAGTGAAAAAGAAAAAAAATTCAGAGCTGATCTAAGGAATGATAAATTGACAGTGCTTGTAAGTGGCCATTGGCTGAGTCCGAATACCGCTGAGTTGGCTCGGGCAATATCTCTCCCTAAGGAGGTGCCGTCTCGCCCCGATGACCGATGACGGTCGATGGCCAATGCCCATCTCCGGCCAACATGGGGAGTGTAAGTTGTAGAGAGAGAGAAGAATGAAGAAAAAAAAGGAAAAAAAGGCGTTAAAGGCCTGCTGAACTCCCCCTCATGGTCGAAAGTGAATAAGAGAAAGCACTTAAGGCGGCTAGTTTAAGGGTCCGCCTTTGGGAATGGAGATTCAGTACCCCCTGTGAATGTCGGCCTTATATTTCTTTTAAATTCAATTGATTCAGTGACCAGTACTGCTTTTTTCTCTTTGTTTAAATTCAATTTTTCGGTGTTTTATATCGTTTTCCCAATGCACGGCTGTTGAGTTTTGGGGGATAATTGAGTTTTCCGAATATTTCAGTATGGCAGGTGATGGGATTTTGTATTTTTTTTATTTTGTGTTTTTTAATAAGTTAAAAAATGTAAATTCCAGTGTAATCCGAGGCTAAGTCTTTGGACGAGGTGTTGATATCTTCCTGTTTGGTCTTGTTCACGTTGAGCTGGGTGCATTTCTTATTTATTAGCTTCCTCTTTTAACTCGGATATCGCTCGTGTAAGCCTCGTAATGGCTAAAAAGGTTTTTTGTTTTGCACATGCGCTTAAAACTCTGCATCACTATCTTAAGCCAACTTCTTGTTCGTTCTTCCTCGTACAGTCCCCTCCATCCTCCCACCTCCTCCTCCTTCCTTTCATCCTCCTCCTTCCTCATTCTTTATGACGTCACTCTTTCTTTCTTTCCCATCTCCTTTTTCCCCCCTTTTTCTTAATTTTATTTTTTTTTACTTCTTTTTAATTTTAATTATTCACATAAAAAGAAGGGAGGGAAAAAATGGTCGGTCGGTGTCTGTTTTCTTTCTCGTATTTGCTTACTAAGCTTAAATCTTTGTGACGGCGACACGTTGAATTTGTGCATGGGGACAGCATTCTCTTCGGTGATGGTGAATGGAGCGAGCCAAGAAATTGTATTAGGAAGATATTTTGTTGCCTGGGTTATGTCTCTCGTTCGAGTGTGAACTCGCCAAGCGTGCCAAAAGCAACGCTCTTGTTGTGCAAAGTTGGCTTCGTCATGTTTTATATTTTCCAGATTATAAATTTTTTTACTCGCCATGAAATGAGGGACCCACCAACAACCAGAAATACTCCGCTCTCTCTCCCTTTATAGCCCCTCGCGCCTCAACCTTGCGTTCATACCGAACCGAGAGCTTCTTTTGCCGCGCCAAGCAGCGCGTGCAACCTTGAAAACGAGGCAAAAAAGGCAATTAAGTGCTCGTTCGTGGGCCCCTCGCTACATTGTCGCCGAAGACGAGGCGTCACCGGGCGTGAGCGAAGGGTTAACTGACTCCTCCGACGGAGGGAGGGAGGCTGGGTCCCTTTCTTGCTCGCCAGATACGAATCAGGTCATTTGCATGCATCGCTGGACCACTGCAACGACGACACTACGGGGGACTCGCCGCCCAGCCATGGGTGGGGCTTCGGATCTTGTATATATACCTTTCGGTCTGATGTCGGTGCATTTTTGACCGACACCCGAGTAAATAGCCAGAATTCTTGAGGTATAGGGGGGAGGGAAGGAAATAAAAGGGAAGAAAGAGCGTTGAAAAGAGGTGTTGTAGATGTACGTCTCTTGCTCCAGCCGAGGTGATGAAGAGGGCAGCTTTCCTACAATGCAATCGAGCGACCATTGTGCGTGTGTCCAGGTTTCGAACGTCAGGTCGTCTCACCAGGGCTTCGTTCTATCGAGGTTCTCAATCAGCGCTCGCGTCCACGGCACACACAATCTCCTGTGTATGGGTTGGTGTGTGTGTGTGCCATGAAAAGAACGCGTAGGCGACGTCTCGGAAACTAGCTCACAGCTTCCTCCTTCATCCTCTCTCTCTCTCTTGTGTGTCTGTATATGTGTGTGTGGGTGGATTTGTCAGGTCCTGGGAGGCGTCTTCTTCCATTCAAGGGGTCGGCGAGCCCCGTGTTTCATCATGCATGCAGTTTTTTCGGCGGAGAATGGGGGAGGACGGAGGAGAGGTGGGCACGGCATGCATGGCATGCACGGCAAGGCGGCGCCAATCGAAATGGTCACTCCCTTTTTCATAGCTCTCGTGTTCGTACAGATCGTAAGAGGCTCTATTAGGGTCCATTTCTCGAGGCGCCAACGATCGAGACGCGTCCGAGCGCGCGTTCGAGTGCCTTGCCTGCACTCGAGAGCCGTAACTCTTCCCTTCCTATTTTTTCCCACCACCACCACCACCACCACCACCACCACTGCCGCCGCCGACACCCCGCTTCCTCTCCTTCACATCCTGCATGCTATTATGTAAACACCC
>JAQFZO010001758.1:0-14437 GCA_034695885.1 Geophilus flavus
AATGAAGTCGAACAATGGACAATGGTCGGACAATCAAAATCCTTTTTAGTCATTATTTTTTCTTTGTCAAAATTTAACAGAGGGGTTCATTGTCGATTACTGGAGAGCGTTCGTCGCTGGGGGCCTAAAGTAGAAAAACCTGCTACTGCTAGCTCATGTGGATTAGAATGATTTGGGAAACATTCCAAACCAGAAGGAAATCATGTATGCTTCCTTTCGAAACTGAACTGGTTCTTGGAAATTAACAATTATTCTTAGCACATGATGACATGATTAGTGTAATGCGATTGCGGGACAAAATCGGGCTCCAAATGCCCAAACCAGGCGTGATACCGTCTCTTAGGTCCCTTATGGAGACCAAAACAACATTGATTTCAAAGGAATATAGAAATAAGACAACAACCGTAAGTTTAAAAAAAAAATGAGACAGACGGAGAAATATTAGAATACAAAACGTTCGTGTGTATCGTGACACCAGACCATATTGCAACGCCAGACAAGATCATAGATAAAATAGACTAAGATGAGGCCCGCGCCAGAGACGGCAGAAAAATATTAATTTAGTACAGTAACAGTCTATTACTCAAAGGGTAGAAGTCTATGATCAACAGCATGGATGAAATATTAATACAGTAACAGAATATTTACTATTTAATGCTCAGTGCCTACAAATAATAAAGGACCTTCAACTGAGAAATTTATTTTTACTGATTCAGAGTTTCATAGCTAGAAGAGGAATTCCAAAAATAATGAAGTCGGATCAGTTCAGTTTCCAAAGGAAACCTACATGATTATTTTCTGATTTGGAATGTTTCCCAAGAACGATCTGCTGTGGCGACAGAAATACTTTCCGTGCCAACATTCAAATTATGGTGACCCGAGGTTGGCTTATAGAATGGAGGGAAACAAATACCAAGTAAAACCTTTTTCCCCTCTTCTCAACAATCTTCGTCATACGATCGGTCTCGCATCGGGTTGCGAGTTTAATTACATACAAAACGAAGTTTTTCACACGAGGGCCCACATCATCTCAGACGACGAGGCACTTCGACTAAAACACAGCTATGCATTCACACGGGATGACCGGGTATTCTGTGAAAGTTTCATATGGAGTGGCACGTCTGGGAAAGCCCACTCAGTACGGGAAGCCTCAGCAGCCGTACAATCGGTGATACATGGCACCCGACCCTTCTGCACAAGCGCAAAACTCAGAGAGAGAAACTACGAACCAGAGAGCTGGAAAGTTAGCGCCAAAAAGAACACGGAAGATGACGTAGTAGGCTATATTCCTGCTGGTGCAGAAGCGAATGAGCGCTAATAAATTAGTGCTTGCCACCCTCTACTTCGGACACGAAAGGGGTTTTCTGTTCGAACACGTAATTAAACGGCTGAGAAATTTATTTTTGCTGATTCAGAACTTCATAGCTAGAATAGGAATTCCAAATATAATGAAGTCGAACAATGGACAATGGTCGGACAATCAAAATCCTTTTTAGTCATTATTTTTTCTTTGTCAAAATTTAATAGAGGGGTTCATTGTAACGGGTGTTATAATCGTCCAAGAGTCGTACGAGTTTGTACACTACGATATGTTCCCTTGCCAACCAGGGACATCTGGCAACAGTTTTACAACGAATATCAAAAAAAGAATGCGACAGACGGAGAAATACTAGAATTCAAAACGTTCGAGTGTATCGTAACACCAGACAGACTAAGGCACTGTAAAGTCTGTGTAATCAAGAGCATAGATAAAATATTAATAACTAAGAGATTAAGAGATTTAGAGTTTCATTGCTAGAACAGGAATTCCAAACAATACTAGTGCCTTTCATGCACTCTGCAATCATATGCCAAGCTGTCCAAATGATGAAAAAAATCGCGAAAGAAATCCTTAAACGGCCATCTTTAACATAACAGTCAAGAACATTTGGTCGTATAGTAGACATGAAATCGAATCAGGCTAGCTTTCAAGCACGATACACAGAAGTAGGACTTGGACAAGTGGTGATTCATCGTATCCAACAAACCACTTGACATAAACCTCAGATTCCAAGCCATTAGAGCTTAGAATCGTCATGATGGCGAAGAGAGAGGAAGACCAACCCTAACGGTTTGCTTGCCTCTGTTCAAGTGTATCGTAACACCAGACCATATTGCAATACCAGACAGACTAAGGCACTGTAAAGTCTGTGTAATCAAGAGCATAGATAAAATATTAATAACTAAGATTAAGAGATTTAGAGTTTCATAGCTAGAACAGCAATTCTAAATTCAGCTCGGGAGAAGCTAGTTTTGTTTACTTTCCTCATCGATCACCCTATCCATTTAGATCGTTGGCAAAAGATGAGACAGAAGATGCTCTATATAATTTCTTTCGTTGTTGAATATCATTTGTCCCTCTTGTTTGCCTTTGTTCTGTTTTTTTTTATCAGACATGGTCAACCACATCTGCTCAAATTCACCAATCGAACATGTGGAAATCACCATGCAGTCATTCATTTGCTCTGATTTAGCGAATTTATCCACAATTTTCTGAACTGGTATAAAATCAAAAATTCATTTTATGAGTTATTTTTAGTTAGCAGGATCATAACACCAGGCCATATTGCAACACCAGACAGACTAAGATACTGTAAAGTCTGTGTAATCAAGAGCATACATAAAATATTAATAACTAAGAGATTAAGAGAGAAGAGTTTTTCCATCAGCCACATTTTCTTTTCAAACTCAAATTATGAAGCATTAGACATTATGATCAGAACAATGTCGAACGCAAAAGCGTTAATACACAGCCAAGAGACGAATGCAAAAATGTTATGGACAAAAATTAAGTGATATGGCCGCGAAAAACGATGACTTAAAGTGGAGTGCCCAAATAAACTAAACAATTTCTGACAACAAAACGATAAAGATGTGAACACACATAAATCGATTGCAAGCAATCTAGAAAAGACACACTTCAGTCTATTTTTCTTGCTGGCATTACAACATAGAAATTGCAATGCGAGCAAGAACAATTTTTTCATCTAGTCATACATTAGTCCAAATATAGAAAGTAGTTCACCTCATTTGATATTCATAAAAATTAGAGACTGGTACCGGAAAATACATCTACTGCTGAAACAAAAGATTTTGTTAAAGAAATTCAAAATGTCTATCAGCTTAAATCTAAAATTGTTGGAGCCAATGGAGCCGACATCATAAATTTAGCTAGTCACTGCTTGCAATCCATATAATGCCTGTAGATATATTAAAGATAAAAATGTGATTACAGCTATTACTCCTAGTTCTATAGGAATACCAAATTATCCAGCTTGCATGTGCACTCAGCATTTTGCAGCATTAATTCCAAGATCTGGAGAAGTACATGATGCACTTAAGAATGCTCACATGATACATCAGATCTATCTGGATATGAAAATAAACCCTCAACATAAATATTCTGGCCTATCTCGACTTCGAACATTCCAAGATGCAGCCATAAAGCACGATGTCTACCCTGACCAACAGAGAATAACATTCTTACAGACCCTAAAAGTATTATGAGCAGATGGGAAATTTGTGTTGTCTGATGCAGTGGTAAGAGCAGCCTTAGATAATCTTATTCTACAGTACATACCCTAGATCAGTATTGTATGAAACACTGTTCAGTTGTATAAGCCATTTCCCAGTTTTCCACCTCCCCACCATGGATTGATAAACTGTGGATGCCAGAAGAATTTTCCAAAATCAGAAAAAAGACATTTTCCTTTCAGAGGATGGATATAGAATTAGGTGCAATAATATAGAAGACGCCATTAAGAGACGAAAAGCCCAAGAAAAAGCCTTCCAGTTAGACAGAGCTCTGGAAGCAAAGGTTTCTATTTTTTGTTTATTTCATTGATTTTATGGCGAGACTATTTCTCCGGATTGATAAAAATGCTCAAATCAACAAATTATTTATGTACAAATAAATATTTGAATTAAAGTTTAGAGTAAATGCCACATTTGTGCACAAATCATGAAATGTGGTCTTACAATACTGTCAAATATTATCAGTTTTGCACATATATATTTGTATATTTGATGTTTTATGGGCAGCAATTATTTATGGAAATGGCTTCAACACGGTTCAGTTTAGTTTTCTTGCTGGCATTACAACATAAAAATTGCAATGCCAGCAAGAACAATTTTTTCTTGTATAAGAGAATTATAAAATAGAAATCCAGTTCAACATGTCTTAAGAAAAGCAACTTTTTACAGAAATTCTTCGAAATTTTAAGGTCAGTCTATTTTTCTTGCTGGCATTACAACTTAAAAATTGCAATGCCAGCAAGAACAATTTTTTTCTTGTATGAGAATATAAAATAGAAATTCATTTCCATATGACTTAAAGAAAGCAATGTTTTATAGAAATTGCAATACCAGCCAAAACAATTTTATCCCTTATGATGTCATTTAAAACATTAGCTGCATCCTGCCAATTCTTCTGTGGCGAATCTATTGCCGTGTTTCGATTCAAATCTTTCTTTATTCGTATCTAAAAAAATTAAAATAAAAACAATGGTAAATCCAAAGGAAAAATAACTCATAAAAATAATTTTTAATTTCATACTGTCTTTGTTTTTCTTGAAGTCATTATGCGCGCCTCCCTGCGCCTCCCTGTTCATTCCGTGATAGAATCGTCTAACGTTGGTCTTTTTGTGAGTTGCGCAGACTAGTGTATTGCCCGGCACCATCTCATGATCGAAATAATTTCAACTGTCTTTCCTACAAATAAAACAAATTAAAACGGAGTAAAAAATATAATTCATACAATTTTTTTATTAAATTAACGAAAGAAAGGAAATCAAGTTCGAAGAAAAAAGATGCGCCATTTCAAAACATAAAAACAATCGTAAATACAAAGTAAAAAATAACTCAAAATGAATTTTTGGTCTTATTACCAGTTTTGTTTTCCATGAAGTTCACATTTTCAAGTTATGCTACGAGCGCCATCTTGTTCTCTGTTGTTCTTGTTGACTAGTCATCGGACCTTTGGTCTTTTGGCCAACTGCGCAGATTAAGGCGTGGCCCGTGGCCCGGCACCATCATATGAATTCTACAAATACAAAAAATAAAAATTTGAGTAACGTAATAATAATAATTAATCAAAATTTCGCACTAAACGGAAAAAGAAAGCAAACAAGATCGCACGAAACTAATGCGCCATTTCATCTTGCTTCTTCCCCATTTGACCTCATTAAAATTCATACCTTTCAGTAGTCCAAGCACGGAGTTAATCCAATCAGTAATTTCCATCATTATCTTTTATCAAGAGGGGGTAGTTCAAACAATAATCCAGTAATTTTCCATGGCTAAACATTTGTCTCGACTCGATCAGGGCGTGGCCCGACACCTTCAGATCATTCCGTTTCGCCGGTTGTCATTTAACAGAAATCTACGAGTAAAATAAATCAAAAATAAATACGACAGTTAACCAAATAAGTTAGTCTCCATTAAATGGAAAGAAAGAAATAATATCGTACAAACCTGATGCAACAAGACCGAGCTACGAAACCCATAATGGCTATGGCTGTGGCTGCGTACGTGCGTGTCCTCCTTCTCTTTCTTCGCTCTTTCTCTTTGTTCTCTTCTCGTGTGCGGATGTATCTGCATGGCTTGAGGCATGAGATGAGGCATTGTTTGAAGTTTGATATGACATCATAATTTTTTGTTTTTAACCATTTTATGTCTACAGAGCTAAAGCTATCATTTTTTAGAACGACATTTTTTTCCGTTTGGTGTGTTTTTCCCTGTTTTTAAATAGTAATTTTTTGGTAGAATTGCTAGCTTATGGGACTATTTGTTACGCGGAAGAGCTCAAACGGCTGAGGCGTGGAGTGGTTTGTGATGGCGTTCTCATTTCATTTGCGCATGCTCCGAACTGGGTTGTTGTAAAATGTGGTGCGCCGATTTATTCCAAGAAAAATATTTAATACATTTCCCTGCTAGCGCTATCTAGTGATGAAAAAAATGAGGGTGAGTGTTGATTTATCGAGGTAGGAGTAAAATTTCATGGATAAAATTGTTTATTGTCTTGAATGACAAATGAAAGTGTATTTCTACTTAAAGAAATTAGTAGTTTATGTACAATTCATTATTTCAATGGGAAAAAATGTGGAAAACTATTATAAGTTTAAGTTTTCTTTTTCGTTACATAAGTTATTTAAAAAAATGGTTTATTTTTCAAAAAATTAATTAAGGTTATCATAACATAATATATGCGATTTTTCATCTTTCCAAGTTAGTAAAAAATAGTTTTCCCTTCTTATCCCATGCGCACCTGTACATGTTTGTCACAACAAAACGATGGAACGAAAACGCGTTCAGGCAATGTCGTGCTTGAAAAGAGTATGTCAAAACACCAGACCAAGAGGAAGTGACAAAGTAAATACGAATTTCTCCAACCGAGAATGATACGAAAACTCTTACTCACATTCAACAATCATGTTTGGAGATGGCGGGTGAATTATTCACCAGGGGTAAAATATAGCATATCCCTGCCAAGTCTTGGAGATGTACAAGATATGACATTCATGGTGGAAGAAAGCAGACAAGCCCATACCTCAAACATCGGATACAGTGGCGGAGGAACCGATTCATCTAGAGATGGCGAGTTCTACGCTGCCACCCTTTTCAGAACGCAATGATTACACATCCCTCATAGAGGTGAGGGTGAAGGAAATGAGCGTGCCTATAATCACCCTCCCCACACAATCAACATTTGATCAACAGAGAGTATTGATGTTTCGCAATTATGAGGATTTGTCATCAATAAGCGATGGTGAGGATGAGACTGAGGCAGGGTTTTCATTTGACCTAACACCAAAGCATGTGCGTAGGAAGGACAACTTTCACAACGCCCGCTCAACTGAATTCACGTGAGTAATAAAGCATGTCCGCGGTAAACAGAATAAAGTGATGTTTAGTTTCCATTCCTCGTGTACTTAGAATGATTTGACCCAGGACACGAGTGTAAACAACGGGAGCAACACAACGCGACATTTTTTTTTGTATTTAGCGCACTGGGATGAGGGCTTGATGCAACGCGAACTCTGGTGAGGAAATTGACTAACAGTAAGTAGGAACAGAAGTAAATAAACACTTCTGGTAGGAATGATAGAGTGTGGAGAGGGGCGGAGCTCTGGGTTTTTTTTTTTTTTTTACTTAATAACTCGTTTTATTCCTTTTTAATTAATGAATTAGAGGACGTACCATTGCAAATTAAATAATTGTTTTAGGGCCATGGGAAAAATATTCAACACTTTGTTGTTGTTAACCATGGCATCACAACCACCCTCCGAGGTACTTAAATCCATGGGCTTGCAAATTCGAAGTTGTACGAGGTAGGTTATTTTTATTTATTTCTTTTATTTTTTAAAACAAAAAAAAACTTTACCTTTGAAGCGAGGATGGACTCCTCACAACAAAATTTAAGTGGATGGGAGGGGAGACAATCACCCTCCTATACAATAAAAGTACACCATACGAGGAGATTTTTGTGATGTATGTAGAGAAGATGATCGAGTAAGCAATATCTACTTTGCATAAATGATTTTTTTTATTATATATATATTTTTTCCTTTTGCAGGCTGTATCAGCAAAACAACAATAATGCTAACTAATTTGTAGTATCGAGAAAATAAAAAATAGTTTTTGCTCATAACATAGTTTCTTATTATGAATACAGTGTCACACTTTTCACAAGACTCGATAATTTGCAAATGCTGAGTCTGGTCGTGAGCAGAGAAACATCAACTTATGATATTATATCACAAATATCTGCAGGGAAAGTGGCCTTAATGGTAAGTGTTATAATAGTTTGTTTATTTTTTCCATGAATTAATGATTGTCGTTATTTCAGACATCGAATCCGCCATAATTAACCAATTGAGGGCTTGCTAAATAACAACACTTGTATGCTTGCCAAATAAATTTTCTTTCTTTCTTTCTTTCTTTATTTATTTCTTGCTTTATTTTATTTTACATCACTAATGGCCGAAGCAAGTGGAAGCAATGGGGAAAGGAAAACGAGAGAATTATACTGTGTGCTGGGTGCCTGAATATCCCAAACAGTACACTTTAGAATACAAGAATATTTTGCGTATACGGTCGAGAGAAATACTGTAGAACTGCACTGGCACAAGGGGAATATATGTCGGTGAGATTAGTGACATTCACTAAAGACGAAAACAGTACTCCCTGCATATTATGTTTTGACTCGTTTAAGATGCATCAGGAAGTCGCAATTCTTCCTTACAAACGTAGATGAACACTTTTTTATTTAAATACTTTTGTTTAAAAAGAAAAGTAAAGAGAAAACAGAGAAACATCCAGGGGAATACATGTATATTTCCTGTAAGATAAAATTTCACGGTTGACTAATGTGATTGACGCATGAAAACTATAACGTCATCCAAGCATTGCAAAGAAGCTCAAAATACCCTTAAAGAACACACTAAACTTGCAATAACTGGTGGTAGGTTTTTCTCACTTCATTCTGCAATGGCCCAAGAGAGACTCAACTCCTCAAAAGTACTGTGTGCATGGATAGGAGATCGGCAATTTCATCCATAGAAAGTAAGATTTTTTGGTACATTTCTTTAAAAAATATCATAGATTCAGTAAGACTCTTAAAACGAGTGGCAAAAGATGAAAATGCTACACTTACAGCAATGTTTAATAATATTGACAATAGAATGATTAGAATGCAGAGTTTAAAAGAGGCACAGACCATGAAACAATCTACCAAGATGTTCTAAACCAACTGGAAAGGTAAGAGTTTTTAAGTAGTTTATTTTCTTTTTCTTATATTTTTTTTGTTATTTGAACAGACTGGCATCTCAAGGACCAGCACCATTGAAATTGTACCCCAACAAACAGGGGAGTGCTCTCAGTCCCGAGAATTGGACGCAATTCTTTGCAAGTTTTGTATGCACCAACCTTTTTTTCCCCTTTAGCTACTATGGCTACTACTGTGGTAAATTACCCCCACACTTATTCCCTAGGAGATAATCTATATTGCACATTTCAAAGTATAATGGAAAAGTGTTTTGTCATCTGCGAGTGTTCAATGAAACCACCGCAAAGAAATTGTACCCCTCCAAACAGGGGATTGCTCTCAGTCCCGACAATTGGACGCAATTCTCCACAAATTGGGGTGGATAATTAGGGTTGAGTTCGACAACATTCTGATAGTCACTCTGTTGCATCCTTTTCCTAAAGGACTCCACTTTAGTGGAACTGAGAACCAACGTGCAACAGCTTTTTTCTCCATCGTGGTCGGTGAGAAAATGAATATTTTTATTTTGGATTAGGGCGTCTGCTGCAACTTCTTCTAATATCCCACCCCAAAGGCCTTCGCCACCCGTCATAAGTGGACCAATACATGAATACGCTACACCGATGTTTCCCCGGCTGATTTGGGTTTAGATCCGCAGAACTCAAGAAGAAAGTCGAGCTCCACATCGTTCAACAGCTTCGCATCAACTGTTATTGATCAAAAAAGAAATAAGGAAACTCCTGGACTAATGACAATAGAACAAGGAGATCTGTGACATTACGGAACCGGTAAGTGGGTTCTTTTTGTCTATCTAAAATGGATTACTCATTTTCCAAATCGCATTAGAAAAGAGAAGCAAACCCCACATCACTGCGATTATTAGCAGCGACACAGCAGTCACCGCCTTGATGATTAACTGACACATGATTGTCGTTGTAGCATTCGCCGTGTGGATGAGTTCTAAAGGTCGGTCGGGGGAAAACATGCCTATCGTATTGTCCGATTCATTTAATCAAAGTAAGAAAAAAAATTTATATAAAAAAGCAAATAACAATTCGTAATATTTTCAGCCAACGTGACAACCAATAGAGTCGATCCCATGCTTCTCACCACAGTTCCAAATAATCCAGGTAAGATAAAAGGAATAAATTTATGTAAAAATTATAAAAAGAATCTTTACAGACAACTTGTCAACTCATGGAGGTGATGTCGCGCTTCCCATCACAGTTCCAAATAATATGGGTAAGATGAAAGAAGGAATTGACAAGAAGGGACAATGCAAATGTGCCCTATCTACCAGTAATAGTGGCGGGACCAAGAGAAAGTCAAACGATGTGACGGACGAACCGCAGAGCAAACTGACCCGTTTGTCTAATGTTACCTACCAGGGCAGGGGCGCATGCAAATTTCAAGATGCGCACAAAGGAATGCTAAGGCAACATAAATTTAAACCCACGCTGCAAGAATACACCGTCGTTGAACTGTATTTCGCCTACCAACAAGAACTGTCACCAAGTCGACTTGTTGCTTTTGGAAAGGGACATCCGTAATCTACATATCCGGTTCCTACAAGGGAAATTTTTATTTTTTATTCGAACAAAATTGGAAGAAATTTATCACCACGAAGTGAAAAACTCGAGTACATATTTTTTTCTTCAATTATTACACGGACGGGATGGGATGGTCATCCAAACCCCACTTTAAATCTGTTGCTCGGAGAAACCCATCTTCACTCGTGCTCCAAACTCACATACGAACAAACACACGAAAAATATGTCACACATCGAAGAAGAAGAAGTGCAAATCATAGCTGAGGTCGTGCCAGAAATACAACATGAAGAAGAAATACGAAACGTAACTGCGATTATGCCAAACATACGAGATGATGAAGAAGAAGAAGTTCAATTCATACAAGAATTGCGTCCGGCTGAGAACCTGAACATGCCACCGCTCGTACCAATCCTGCATCCACAACGGCACCTGCTGGTACCTCCGCCACAAGACGAGGGGGAAGATGGCGGAGATGAAGAGGAGGACAAAGATGTAGAAGACAAAGATGATGCCATACATCCGAATAGAGAGGAGATTTTTGCTATTTTGACAATAGTCTCCGACTCGATGTATGCACAATTCGCAAGGAGTGTAGCAGAACTGAACAGTCGACGTCGACGAAACCGGATCCGACGAATGATGAGAAACAGGTTGTTTCCCCGCTTGCTCCCATATAATACAGGAATGCTTCATTTGCATTAAACCCATGGCACGAGGAACAGTGGTGAGCCGTTTGTTATGCCACCACATATTCCACACCAATTGCATCAATCGATGGGCATTGCGCCACAACACATGTCCTCAATGTAGGGCCTGTATGACGACAGGACGGGCTCAAAACGTCAATCTAGATCTCCCATAACGGTAAGTGAAAAAATTTCATATTAATCATTTTTTTATTTTATTAATTTTT
This sequence comes from Geophilus flavus, assembly GCA_034695885.1. Lineage (NCBI taxonomy): Eukaryota > Metazoa > Arthropoda > Chilopoda > Geophilomorpha > Geophilidae > Geophilus > Geophilus flavus. Next base: position 11,268 of record JAQFZO010001758.1, read on the forward strand.
TTGTTTGTTTCGATTTTCAGGATACTCCCAAGATCGTGGGTTTTTTATTCTTTTTTCAAATATTTAGAATATCATCTTATATTTTTTAGAATTTTCGAATATCATCATGTAATTTTTGAAATAAATTTTTTTTTGGAAATTTTTTTTTAATATTATATTTTGGTTTGTTTATCTCCTCTCAAAGTTGAGTGTCGATCAAAATTATGAAACCCTACTCCCTCCCCTACCAATTAAATTCAATTAAAGGGGTCAAAGCAATTATCGACTATAGCGTCCCTTCACTACTCCTACCGACAAGAACTGTCACCAAGTCGACTTGTTGCTTTTGGAAAGGGACCAAAGACATTATTGCTGGATCAAGAACCTAAACAAATTGTTGAGCGGTGCATCTATCTGTTTGGATTAAACATAGATTAACTGGTAGATTTTTCTCATTTCATCTGCAACAGCCCAAGAGAGAATAACCTCGACAGTACTGCAAGCATGGTTAGGGAGTCCTATCGACTGATAGTGTAAGTTTTATATTTTTTTTTATATTTTATTTTACATTAGTCTTTATATAGCCACAATAGAAGGGCTTAAAAACATGCCCTATGAGGAAGGGGAGGCGCTGGTGATGCTTTTGCTGAAACGCGATGCCCAAACCTCGCTAGTGGTGACCCTCCTATATATTAAAAGTAAACCATTCGAGGAGATTTTTGCGATGTTCGTAGACAAGATGGTTGAGTAAGCGATATCCACTTTGCATATAATGATTTTTTTATTAATATATATATTTTTTCCTTTTACAGGCTGTATGTACGAGACATTACAGACTAATAAAACAAATTTGTAGTATCGAGAAAATAAAAAGTAGTTTTTGCTCATAACATGGCTTATTATTACACATGAGGGATGAGAGAATATTAAGTTTCTAGTCTCCTTCAAATTCAAGTAATATGAAATCTAGGCCAACTCCTCCAAGAGACAGATGACGTACGCTCTTAAATGATGCTTTATCTGTTTAAATGTCAACCTCGTGACGCGCACCTGATGATATGCGTAAATGATGAACCGCAAGATAAAATTAATAATATTATCACTCATTTCTCCCCATTTTTTGTATTAACGAATAGACCAATTATCTAAAAATTCTCCACATACATTATCCCGACTGTTTTTTTATTTTCTTGTTGAAAACAAGTAAAGTAAAGAGAAAATACAGAAACATCCAGGAGAATACCTGTGTATTTCCTGTAAGATAAAGTTTCACGATTGACTAATGCGATTGATGCATGAAAACTAAAACGTCATCCAAGCATTGCGAAGAAGCTCAACATACCCCTTAAAAGTCGGAAAAAAATATATATAAATATTCACTCAATTTCACACTTTTATGACTTACTTATAGACCAATAATACCATTCACTCATTCTCATGCTTTTAACTCCTCATTTTTATATAAAATCACTTTTCATCTTAAAATGAATTTAAACATAAATTTTCTAAAGCAGTTCTGAAAAGCATAAGTTTTAAAGTTTACTATACTAATGCCAGTTTATTTTTCTTGCTGGCATTACAACATAAAAATTGCAATGCCAGCGAGAACAATTTTTTCATCTAGTCATAGTCAAAATGTAGAAAGCATTGTAATTCACCTTAATGTAAATACATTCGTGGTAATTGTTTTGTAAATAAAGAGATTTTGCATATTTTTCTTGCTGCCATTACAACATAAAAAATTGCAATGCCAGCAAGAACAATTTTTTTATCTTTTATATATAAAACAGCAGCTTAGATGAAACGCAAATGGCATATTGTTGATACTTCAGTTTAAATGAGTATTTGATGTGCCCTTTAGATAAGGTGACCATTCGTCCCTGAGTTTTTTAAACTAATTTAAAAAATTCGTTTAAGAAAACGAATGTGCCTAGTGTTTGTTTAATTTTAGTTAAATAAAAATATTCGTCCTCGAAAGTCCCGTGTAAAAAATGGTCACCTTACCTTAAGAATGTTCGATTTCAACAGAATAGAAGGTCAGAATGGATCAGTCAGATGACGTCTTAAAGCTCGGATTACACTCGATAGTACCATCATGCCTTCACAGAGTCGAAACACCTGTCTGCCCACCACCGATGGAAAACACTCTGAGATGTCAGACATTATCCAAAATCACACAAAAAATACAGTTCCTTTTCTGTGATGAGCCTGTTGCTTTGGATCGATCGGTGTCTTCCTTTAGTTGAATCTAAAAATATTAAAATAAATCGTATATCAAAAGGAAAAAAAAATAGATTATAAAATTAATTTTTAATTTCACACCGATTTGGGTTTTCCAGCGCCTTTTGCTCCCTGTTTTTTCAGTGGTAGAATCGCCCAAAGTCTTGGTCCCTTAATCCGCTATGTAAATTAAGGCGGCTTCTGGCCAGAATTAGGATACTTGTACTTGTGGATTGGCACCATTTCGTGATCGAAATAATTTCAATCTACAAATAGAATAATGAAATTTTAAGCCCGTAAAACAAAAAATAATTTATCAAAATTTTGCACTAAGAAAGCAAAGCAAATAAGATCACGCAAATAATGCAAATTACCGTATACCTTTCAGGTTTCGAAGCACTGATGATCCAAACAGTAATTTCCCAGGCCAATTTTCCATCGCTCATTCTGTAACTCGATCGGGGCGTCGTTCGACATCTACGATAATTCTATTTAGATGGTCATTTAAACTGAATTCTGCAAGTAAAGTAAAGTAAATCAAAGCACAAACAGTTAACCCAATATCGTATTAGTTTCATCAAATGGAGAAGGTAGAAAGAAGACCACACAAACCTGATGTTAATCCCTTTGCTTCGCTCTCAAATCTCATTTCATCGTCTTTGACCCTTTGGTATTCTGAGGCTGTGAGAGGCGTGTGTTTATGACGTCATTTATATTTTTTTCTATTACCTATCTCAATAAATTTTTCAGGATATAAGTTAGGAGCTTACCATATTTTCTTTTCAATTTCAATGTTTTTCAGTGTGTAAAGTTGAATTTTCGTAATCGTAGAATTGCTCACTTTTGGGACTCCTTTTTGCGTTGCGGGCATGCGCCAAGGGACTGAGGCGTGACCAAGGTCGATCGAGGGTATAAGGTCTAACCGTCCGGCGATTTTTGACATTTTTTTTAAATTTTAAAAAAATTATATT
>JAQFZO010001759.1:0-14433 GCA_034695885.1 Geophilus flavus
TAGCGTTTTATCGCTACGCTAATTGGTTACTGGGGTCAGGGATTCGCTAAAGAATCGCTATAGTTAGCGTTAGCGTAGCTAATTTAGCGAACTGAATTTAGCGTTAGCGAAGCCAACACTGGTTTCAAGTACATTCAGTGTCAAAATGACGTCATCAGAAATGCTAAATCTGACTTTCATTTAGTAGACCAAACTTAAAACTGTCAAAATTCTTGATTATAGCATGAATAATCGACACTAGATGGTGTTGACCAAACTTCAAACATTGTCCCTACGCTGAGGACTCCATCATTCTTGCTACTACTCGAGCCAATCACGAGCGATAAATCATTCGAGTCCACCGATCAAAAAATTCCTATTAAACCAAATTCATTGACATCACATGATTTCATCTACCCAATCAAGCCACATGGTCATCTATTGCGTATTTCAACAAATTGCGTTCCTCGAAAATCGCTGACTCCCTATCGCGTGTTTAATTCGTGAACCGTGAGTCAAAACAATTTGAAGCGATAGACAGAAATTGCTAAGAGCATTCCAATTCCAGCCACTTTCTTTCATATTTTATTCAACAATGTGTGTGAAAAGGAAAAAAATTGAAGTAGAAGAAAGAAAAAAAAAGGTTCATCTGGTTGCGCTTAAAATCCAACGGAGCACAAAATGTCTCCATATTCACATAATTTTCTCACAAATCTTCAACGTGCTAAGTAGGGTCAGAGAATTGAAGTAGATGGTGTTGCCCCTGTGGGATCCGAGTGATCAGGGTCTCACCCTCTCTACACGAGTGAGGCTGCAAGCTCTTGCAAGGGCAGCCTCACTTCCCCGTCAAAGGGTGGCGCTGATGCAATGCTGTGTGTATGTATGCTCTCCGACAAAATTGGATCCGACCGACAAAGCTGAGGCATAGCATATATTACTATAGCAAGGCGAATTGTTGCAAAAAGTATTGTTAAACATAATGTTCGAGTGAAAAGTGATTGTTAAACACAATGTTGATGTGTAAAATGATTGTTACAATGTTTGTGAAAAATGATTGTTATAATGTTTGTGAAAAATGATTGTTACAATGTTTGTGAAAAATGATTGTTACAATGTTTGTGAAAAATGATTGTTGCAAACAATGTTTGTGAAAAATGATTGTTACAAACAATGTTCATGTGAAAAACTATTGTTAAACAATTTTCACACGACAAACTGTTGCTGAGCAATTTTTACATGATAAACGATTGTTAAACAATATTCTCATGAAAAGCGATTGTTAAATAATTTTTCACATGAAAAAATATTGTTGAACACAATTTTCATGTGAAAAACTATTGTTAAACAGTTTTCACTCGAAAAATGATTGTTAAACACAATTTTCATGTGATAAATGATTGTTACAAAGTTCATGTGAAAAACGATTGTTAAATACAAAGTTCATGTGAAAAACGATTGTTAAATACAAATTTCAAGCCATTGTTAAACACTATTTTCACATGAAAAACTATTGTTAAACAATGCTTTCAGAAAATAATTTTCATAAATGCAATAATTGTTAAATTAAATTGTTAGAATTGTTTTTTAAATTTTTCTGTGCATTGTTAAATACCAGGAAAAGTTATCTGACATACCAAAAAAAAATTTATCGAATACTGGTAAAATCTCAAATTTTGAGTCAGATTAATCGATTTCACAACATTCATTAATATTTCACGATATATCGAGATCCGATGATTCCAACCAACAAACCATCCTTTCTTTTTCACCATCAGAGGGAGTCAGATCATATTTACATGATCCTCTCTCCTACTCACATGACCTTTGTCAGCACATCTAACATTTATTTTTGCAGGGTTCAACACATTTTCAAAAAGGAAGTTTGTACAAACCCCATAGGACGGATTAATTGCAATGATAAAAAGCACAAAAAGTAACATACCCACAATGGCTCACTTTTTCTCCGAAAAGTACCGTAATGAGTTTGCGCATAGAGGCCCTTACAAAGTTATAATTAGTTATGTAATACCAAGAATGGATAAGGGAGAATGATCAACTCTAACACTTCCAATGGTACCATGTTTGACAGTCGGTCAGCGTCGCCTGGTGTTATTTGCCCTAAAATTTCAGTTCACTGTTTCAAGTTGTCTACTAGGTGGTGATGCATCGAGGGGTATGACATGACCGAAAATTGCGTACGAGATTCAGACGGATTCAGTCGGATTCAGAGGGATTTAAGTGGATTCTGTTGGATTTTAATGGCTTTTTAGTGGTTTTTCGAGGATATATGAAGATTCAAGCATACGCGACGCATTTGTTACCCCAAATTCAGTCGGAATTCAAAAGGAGATTTATCGAGGGTGTACGAGGATTCAGGCGCATGTCATACCCCCCGTAAGTCACGGGATAAATTCCAGTCTAAAATATTGTCGCGTATTCCATGCTCCTGATTGAGCAAAAGATTAGTTGCTGAATTCGCCGCCAGAGGGCGAGTACCAGCTAACTAAAATAGGGGATGTTTGAATGGATCTGCTGTCGTAAACACAAATCTACTTAGCATCGAGTCTAGCAGGGAAGCTCAACTAGACACATCCGAACGAATGAATACCAGTAACATTCTCATTTATTCACATGTAACCTTAGATACTGTACTTCTCAACAATACTATGCCATTACACTCAAATTTAACACTAGATGGGGCAACAATCTCCAGGACGACGACTAACATTACAATATGGTAATATAATAAACGTACGTCACTTCTGGTTTTAACTTCGGGCAAATTAATAAATTCACACACAAATTATGTTCCGATCAAATTTCTATCTTTTACTGAATCTACGCAGATACTAAATAACTCCAAATGCAAATAACTTTTAACAATGTTGCACATTCTATCAGCTACTAGTACTACAGCCTTAAGGTAATTTACAAATTCATATAATTACACGTACGCAATCCATTTTAAACTTAAATTACGTTTTAACAATTTGTTAACAAACATGCCAGTTGTTAACTCAATAAAAAGAAAATATTTGTTTATTTTAGTTGATTTTTTTTCAAAATTCCTTAATTTATTATTGATCGAGGAAATGTGATGACTTTTTGAAACTTTTGCCTATCAATTCAGTCTCGTAGATTAATTACCCCAAACTGACAAAATTGGGATTTAAATAAATGAATAGAAATATACTTTTGGCTGTATTTTCAGCAATTCTTTTGGAATCATTAAACTACCCACTAATAATAAAATAAATAACTAACCATTTGACGAAAGATTTCACAAGGCATTCCTGTACGGTAGCTTTTTGTAGCTTTGTATTCCATTTCCATTAACTTTCCTCACTATCCAGCTGCAGAGAAATTGTTGTTTACAAATCTGAAAATACATTTAATGTAATATCAGAAGTAGGTAAATAAATAAATAAATGCTATGACTCTCGTGTATGACATTTGAGATCTTTAGTGACATACCGTAAACAAAATAAATGACGTTAAAAACAACATAAAATTGAAAAATTATCGAATGGGAGGAAAATTGAATAAATAATTACATTTTCAATTTCCATTTAAAATAATTCATAACATAAAAGTCAACTAATTTTACTTAAAACTTTTCCGATAAATAAAAATGACGTAGAAAACCGAAAAGCAGATGCGTTTACCAGATGGCTTTTCAAACGCTGCTTTTTCCTCATCGTCAATCAGACCAGGACTATTACTTCACGGGCCGTGACACGACCTATCCCGCATGCATTGCACTCTTGATGCCCCATGCTATGCATCGACTCGTCGACGGAGCGGAGGCCGCGAGACTACGAGAGACAAGTTGGCGAGAGAGTACCTTGAGCGTCGACTGTTGGTACAGAGGCCCTAGTGACAATATTTGTAAAAATTGTCAGACAAACATCTTATAAGGCGAAAATTCATATTTTGGCAAGGAAAATGAATGTTGGATGTTCTCAACACTGCCAAAATCCAATAGGCATGTCATAAAGGCTCATTTTGCTTGTTGATATACGAATGTTCCGCTTCAAAAAATGTTTGTGTGAAAATTTTTACAACGACGCGTCAGGCATCAAGTGCAGCTGTGCAGGGTAGGCCGTGTCACTCACGACCCACCCGCATACACAGTTAACGTTAACCCCAGGTTGACAATAAAAGAGTCACGGGATAAAATAAACAAGCTAAACCAAGAATGGCTAAACTTACCCAGTAGTTACAAACATCGAGTAAAGTGAGCGCGTTGGGAAAAAATGCCTTTATCCATTTCGTGACTCGATTGCACTTCATTTCCTTGATTCCACTTCCACATCAATAACAACAAGTTGGTCCATGGTCCACGGTTGGAATTTAACCTTGACTCAAATGCCGTCTGGCGGCGTAGCGATCGATTTGTTTACGTCTGCTGGTGCTCACAAACAAAATGGCTGCTCGGAGACTTAATTCCCTCTCGGATTCACGCCGATTGTGACTAAACTGCAAAAAAAAATAATCACTGCCTAGCACGTATACAATAAATATAATTTCTTGATTACGTTGCCAAAATTGTACATAGACAACAAACGCCATGTTCAGCCCGATCAACGAGGACTGTGCGATTTATCAGCAAAAGGATTTGCCATTACAGAGTTTCCCGATAATGGAAGAAATACGGCGACAAGGGAAACTATGCGATGTTGTATTAAAAGTATGTAAATTTATTCTAAAATAATTATAAATGATTTTAAAAATTTTATTTTAACTTTTACAGATCGACAATCAATCCTTCAGTGCTCACAGAATCGTTTTGGCTGCCACCATACCATATTTTCAAGCAATGTTCACCCATGATATGGCAGAAAGTAAACAAAAAGAAATTACCATCCAAGGAATTGAACCTCAGTAATGAGTAATTGAGTTTACGGGTTGAAGATAATTTTTTTATTTTTTTTATTTTATTTCTAGGGCGATGGAATTGCTCATAAACTTTGCTTATTGCGGGAAGTTGAGTATGGATGTGCATAATGTTCAGTCAGTATTAGTCGGAGCAGCCTTTTTGCAATTACAACGAGTTAAAGATGCATGTTGTGAATTTTTAAAAAAAAGGTTAGGGAGAAATTAAATTTAAAAGATTGTCGATATTTTTATGGGTGACCGGCAGAAACAGAACTTAAAAACCACCAAAAAATCCTGGAAAAACCACAAAAAACTACTAAGAACCCCAAAGAATATTCAAAACTCCTAATAAACCATCCGAAACCCCACAGAACGAAATGCTGGACTCCCATGACGATCAGACACAACGTATTTAAAATTACAAATATTTTTTTTTCTAGGTTACATCCAAATAACGTGTTAGGAGTTCGATCATTTGCCGATTCCATGGGTTGCTCATCTCTAGTTAAGGATGCGAATAAATTCATTCAGAAACATTTCGTCGATGTTTCAAAATCGGAGGAGTTTTTGAATCTGCCATTTAAAGACATAAAAGAAATAGTAGAAAGAGATTCATTGTTTGTGCTGTCCGAAGAACAAGTAAAAATTTATATGAATTTAAATTTAATAATACTTATAATCAATTTTTTTTTTAATTTTCTTTGTTAAGGTGTTTGAAGGTGTGATGACTTGGGTTAAAAAAGACAACGCAAGACACGAATTACTGCCCATGTTATTGACCGCTGTGCGAATGCCGTTATTGACACCTCATTTTTTAACGGACAGAGTCGCAACTGAGGAATTGATTCGAAATTCGCTTAAATGCAGGTTAATTTCATTTCAATTTTCAAATTATGGTGAGACCTCAACATGCACGATGATTACTTCCCTAAAAAAACCCTCGTGAATAAGGTTCAATAAACTGAGACTGAAAAGTGAAACGTTAAGTTTCAGTTTATACAAACACGAACTGATTCAGTTCAGTTTTTGTTTTGTGTCTAAACTGATATCAATTTGATGATTCCAACTATGAGAATTTAAAATGCTATCAACGCTGTGAAATTTGGCCATAGTGAAGACCGGTCAGGGAGTTGGGTTGAATTTGGGGCCATTTTTTAAAGCAAAGTAAAAACAACTGTGTAAACCTGGCGGATTTTGGTAGATACCGACGTTGTTCGGATTACACAGCGTTGATTGTATTTAGATGCATCCATTAAGATGGAAAACTCATAAAAAAGAGTTTCCAGCTGGAGCAGAAATGGCTAGATATAGTCTGGCTAATATTCAAGCGTTGTAAATTTAGATTACGGTTATTAAAACCTAAATAAATTATTACAGTGTATAGTTATACGTAATTTATTTACTGTAATTTAATTTATTTATTTTGTAACTTATTAAGAAAAAAATCTCATCATTCTGACTGAAACCAAACTGAACTGAAGCTGAATTCTATTTCAGTCCAGTTTAACGAAAAACTGACTCAAGGAACCTTAATCGTGAATGTTGAATTTGTGAATGTTGACATCCTACTTAATTTTTTATAATTTACAAATAAGTTTTTTTTTCAGAGATTTGGTTGATGAAGCTAAAGATTACTACCTAATGCCCGAAAGAAGACCATTACTACAAAGTTTCCGTACTCGTCCTCGATGTTGTGTCGATATAGTCGGTATGATTTACGCTGTTGGAGGGCTCACCAAATCAGGTAACTCAAATAACTCGTTAAAAATATAAATTTTCTCTTATTTACATACCGTTGATAATTTTCAGGTGATTCCTTGAGTACTGTTGAAGTTTACGACCCAATCGTTGGTCGCTGGCAAATCGCAGAAGCAATGAGCATGTTGAGAAGTAGAGTTGGAGTTGCAACGATGAACAACAAGTTATACGCGATCGGAGGCTACAACGGCGTGGAACGGTTGAATACCGTTGAAATGTTCGATCCCAAAACCAAAATATGGAGCAAAGTTGCACCGATGAATTGCAAAAGAAGTGCTGTTGGTGCAGCGGCTTTGAATGAAAAACAATTATATGTTTGTGGTGGATATGATGGCGTGTCGTCTTTGAATACTGTCGAATATTATAACCCTGATAAAAATGAGTGAGGAAAATAATATTTTTCAAAAAAAAAATTTTTTTTAAATTATTTTTGTTTATTTAATTAGGTGGATTATGGTGACTAGTATGTCGAAACATCGAAGCGCTGCAGGTGTAGTAGCTTTTGAAGGTTACATTTATGTATTAGGAGGTCATGATGGACTTTCCATTTTTGATTCCGTGAGTTTGAAGTAGCATATCGCAAATCCTCTAATACTGCACCCGCGCACTATTTGCAGAATTAAGTTCTCCCGAATCGTAGGTGTGATTCTAAAATTTTTTAAACTGCAGCTTCTCTAGATTTTCTCTCGTAAATTCAAAAACTTGCAGATTAAATATGATATCGAATTTGCGACGCACCATGTCGAGTTGCAGTTTAGGGAAAGTCCCGAATTACCCTGAAGTCACTTTTATTTTATGTCAGGATCTATTTATAATGCGTGGCGTTGTAATAGAGACCCGCGCACTGATTACCAAAATCGAATTTACCCCCGCAGTTAAATAGAGACCTGTGGTCTATTTGAGACCCGCGCACAATTAGAGAATTTACAGTAAATCGATATTTATACAGTAGAAACTTCGTAAATCTTCAGAATTTATTCTTATTATCAAGATTTTTCTGTATTACATTTTTTTTTTCTGTAGGTCGAACGTTATGACCCTCAAACGAGTCTATGGACTCCCGTTCCCAGCATGCTTTCCAAACGATGCCGCCTCGGAGTCGCAACTCTCGGTAATAAGAATAGAATATACATTTGTGGCGGTTACGACGGAGCAACATTCCTACGTACTGTCGAATGCTTCGACCCAATAACTCAGCAATGGACCTTCGTCGCATCGATGAACGTCATGAGAAGTCGGGTCGCTTTGGTGGCAAATGCCGGGTTATTGTATGCCATCGGTGGTTACGACGGAGTGTCGAATCTAAGTACGGTCGAAACGTACAACGCAGATCTTAATCAGTGGGCTTTTGTTGCTTCCATGTGCGCTCATGAAGGTGGTGTCGGTGTAGGAGTTATTCCAATGTTGTAAATAAATTAAATAAATTTTAATGTCAAGTTTAAAATTTGTACAATTTAAAGAAAATATAAAATAAAACAAATTGTAATAATAACTAATACAATGTTTTTTGTTTCTTTTATATAATTATCCATCATTGGGCCCCTGAAGCGGGAAATATACATTTCAATTTTTGAATAGAATAGTATAAGGGAATTTAAATTGAATTGTTTACCTTGTAGCAAACGGGTGATGTTAACAAAAATCATGATGATATCTACATACAGCATTAGTGCACCCAGAATGTATTCTTCGGGACTGATTTCAATTGATCGTCCTCCGATAATTAGTTGAGTATCAAAAGCCAAATACTAGATTTGAAATTATTTTCAATCTTTTGTAATTTTAATATGTAATTGGTAGGGAGAGGATAGTTATTTAAATAAATATTTTTCTCTTGCCATAAATATAAATAAATATTGTTTTTGGTAAATATAATGCATTTTTTTCTTAAATATGTATTTAAATGTTTTGACTGTTTTAAGTAAACAACTATCCGCTCCCTAGTACTTTGAATATACGAGTGTAAATAGAAGGGCAGCGAGCGCGGAATACACGAGTGATAGAATTTTGTTATGGAAAAATATCAACATGATACCAAAAACAAACAGAACTAAACTTGCTCCAAATAAAAACATTCCACACATTGTAAAGTCATACTGTGAAATTAAAAAAATAATCATAAAAGTAGGATACTAGATTTTACTCAATTTGTGACCTCATTTTACTTTGGTTTGCATTGCAAACATGCTGACAGCAAAAGTGACAAATGCAGTTATGCCAATTGACATCAAAACCACTTGAACATCATAAAAGCTTGTAATAACTGCAACCATGTATGCTAAACTAACAGTCTGAAATGAATTATTAAATGGTGAAATTGTAAAAAATTTAAAAAAAAAATTATTTACCACTAGCATCAGCAAAATTAAATTACAAGGAAAAGACCGTCTGGAATAAGAAAAATAAATCATTAAAAAATATTTTCAATACTTAGCTGCAAAACCTTGCCCTCCTGACACAAATGACCACGATATATATAACAAGAAAAATTCCCCTAAAAATTAATTTGTATATTAATTACGTTTAATAAATTCAAATTAAATAATAAATATAGTTTATACATAGCCAAATATACAAGTAACGGTCTACGCTGCACAAATCTTTTAGTATTTTCTCTACAAATATGAAATAAAACATTAAAAAAATATAATAAATAGTTATAAGCATTTAATTTACTCAAATAAAAACAAAGCGACCATTCCAGCGGTAAAAAACAGCTCTGCTGTCAAAATAAGATAAACCTGCATTTAAAAAAACAATAAATGATGAATAAATGTAAATAAATAAATTTTTAAAAAATCTTCATACTTTACGAATAAATTTAAGTCGAATTTCTTTCGTGGTAAATCCACCAGACGTAAACGTGGTATCAGATTCTTGGTAAGCCGGTGCTTCTGCCGGTGTAACGTAAACATAAACTGGTTGAGGTGGTGGACCTGTGATATTTTCAATATTTCATATTTTTTTGTAATAAAAATAAAATTCATTTTATATCAAACCATAATAAGGCTGTTGTTGAGGTCCATAATATTGCTGTGAATATTGCTGTTGTCCATATTGTTGTTGCCCGTATTGCGATGGATATTGCTGATTATAATCTTTTTTATCGGTGTGAGACATTTTTAATTAAAGAATTCCTTTCAAACTCCTGTTTTGAATCACAAATAACGAAATTACAATCGTCAAAAGTCTTTGTTTCACATGCAATGACGTAAATAATCAGTTCGTTTTGTATTATTCAGTTATTTGTTTAATAACTACTAAACGTTTCCAAAGTTAAGTACAATAAATACATGTTTAGTGATCCTTAAATCTGGTTATACAATAAATCTCTTCATGCATTACAAAAACCACAAAGTAAAACATAACAATTTTTTTTTGTTTGTACATCATTCATAAGGGAAAATTTTCGTTAGTAAATTTTAAATGTCTTTTAATGTTTAAATTTCTAAGATAAAGGTAAAGATTTTTCAGCCAATTTTTAATTTAATCGCGGAAAGGTTATTCTAAGTATCGTGAAGAAACAAAAAGCGATATATGAAAAAGAGAGGAAATGCAAGGAAAGAATTGTTAATTTTTTTTTAATTTTATTATTTTTGTATTGAAGCAAAATCGTTTTCAACAACCATTCGGGATCCACTTCAATCCTGGCTGCGATGCAGAAAAAAGGAAAGTGAAAGATTAGATGTGAAAGCATTGAGAAAAATTAAATGTGCAAATAGTGTTTGTGCACGAAGTTAGTTACGATCTGTAACTCTGGTTTTCTGCCTTAATTATTTTATAATCCTGACATTCTTACACTATCTGAAACTAAAATAATGATCAAATGATAGATAGTATAAGAATTATAAAATAAAAGCCAGAAAACCACAGTTACAGGTTATACGGAAACATCGTGCGCAAACTGACTAACATGCAGCCTAACTTTGACTAGATATTTTTTATAAAAGTGTGAAGAAAAACAACCTAAGAGTAAATATTTTGTACAGTGCAGTAAGTAGGTATAAAAATAAGAAATAAATTAAAAGGAAATATAAAGATCTATTGGTCCGTGAACAGAAAAATTCTTTTATCTGTTCTTACTTCGAATTTCCGAAGATACTCAAAATGGCAAGAAAGATGTTTATTATATCCATGTACAGCTGCAATGCTCCGTAAATGTATTCTTCGGGAGATAATTCTTGACGCCGTCCACCGACTATCATTTGAGTGTCGTAAGCGAGATACTAGTTTGAAGAAAAATTGTGTATAATTTTATAATATAAATTTTGAGAAATATTCAGGGGACAGACATTCGGGAAAGTCGTCTACAAGATCATAAAATATGATTTTCATGATTTTGGAAGATTTTAAAGGATTTTTTTCTAAAATTTAAAGATTTTATATATTTCTAATGTTTTCGTGAGATTTATCGATATTTTAAAGATTTTTGGGGTTTTCATAGATTTTAATGTATTTTCACGAATGTCGAATCCCTCTGGAATATTTCAAAACTTACTAGACTAAACAGGAGTGCGATTAAAGCTGAATAAATCAAACTAACGACTCTATCACGAAATATAATGGCAAAAATGCCGAAAATAAACAAAACGATGGTCGCGATGAAGAGGAAGCTGCTGCATAAAGTGAAATCGAATTTGGTCTGAATTGCGAACAAAGACACGCCAAAACAGACCACGGTGCATATCGCAAAAGAGTAGAATACGACTTCAATTTTATGGAAACTTGAAATCATGGCTACCATGTACGACAGGGCAATTGTCTGGAAATAGCAACAAAAATCACAAGAATTATAATTTAAAAATTTAAATTTTTCAATGGAATTAAATCTCTTCGATCACTCACAAAAATGCACAGCATGATGATGTTGGTGGGATACTTGCGCCTGAAAAAAATAATATACAAATTGATTTTAAGCCACTCGAAACAACTGAATTACCTACCTAACCGATGAACAGCAAACTAGCATGATGTACGTCACGAAAAATGTGGCACTGTGAATAATAAAATTGAAAATTAGTATTGCTCTTGTCAAAGAGTTTTTATTGCAAAACAGAAATAAAAATAAAGCCAGTATAAGAATATTTTCATTATTGTAACGAATGATTCATGTTTTAGGTACTGAAGGTCGTCGTTCAGATATTTCTTCAGTGATATCTCTTGTTAGTTTTTGATAATTATAATTGTAAACATGTTGTGGGATCTTATTTCAATCGTCTCGTATTCAATTTTCGAACTGAGCATGTGCTCGACACATGTTCACATACTAAGTAGAATTGTATTTAGTGTTTAAATCAATCTTAAGAATGCATTTTAAATAATTTTGCATATTGGCAACCGATTATTATACTCAATATCGGATGCGTTAAGATTTTGTAAAAAATAATTTCGCAATGGAATGTGTTCAACTTTTGATTTATCTCTTAAAAAGGAATAAACGAATCAAACAAATTAAGCTTTTGTTTTCAAAAGATCATTCCAAGTATTCATCGAATTCAGCTATTTTTATGCACAATTATTATGATTATGCAACTTCAGATAAGCGTTTTTCATTTGTTTACGGGATGGCAGTGAATTGGGTCGTAACCTGGGTCCCAAGGAATGGGGTTAAACTTCCAGTTCATTTACGATCTGTTAACATTTACAAAAATATTTTTCTGGAAATCCAATTCGAGCCTGTCATCTCCATTATGAGATAAAAAACGCAGGGGAAAAAACGTGTATTTATAAATGCATTTGACTGATAAAACTATTAAAATAAATATCAATTTTCCTGCTGTGTAAAGCAACACATGCAGATAAATATTCAATCATTTTTCATTTCAAACATTCAACGAACTAAAAGAATTCTCAACTTTATTCACCATTTACTTACTAAGAAATATAGTAAAGCCAAGTATGTCTTTGGACAAATCTTTTCGTATTTTCCCTGCAAAAATCAAAAGCAAAAATTAATTTAAAAAAAAAAAAACTCCTTAAAACCTAAAAAATATAACAACAACAACAAAACTTACTCGAATATAACCAACGCGACTAACCCGGTAGTAAATAAAAGTTGACACATAAGTATCATATAAACCTAAAGAAAAAAAAATTAAAAATTAATCACACAAACTACACCTTAAAAATCAAACAACTCACTTTTCTAATAAACGCCAATCGGATAGATTTCTCGGAAAATGCCTCAGAAAACATTTGCGTAGGTTTGTCCTCGCTGTTATTCGTGGCATATTCAGTGTACGGTGGCGGTTGTGCAGCTGGAGGCGGAAAAGCAGAATAAGCTAAACACAAAAAAATAAAAAATTCAAATCATTAAAAATAAATTTCCCTTAAACGAATAAAAATTTACCTTGAGGTGGTGGATTCGAGTAATTATATCCGAATCCTGCCGGTGGTGGTTGAGCATCTCCGCCGGGATAATTCGGTTGCGGTGGGTATCCAGTTTGCGGGTAGCCTGGTTGCGGTGGATATCCAGCTTCGGGTTGTGGGTACCCTTGTGGATAACCCTGTGGATAACCAGGGTACTGTGTCGTCATTTTTCTGTGATTATTCGTCGAGATTTCTGTAAAATGAATAAAAATAAATAAAAAGTGATTTGGTTTTGAGTTATTATGTAATTTTTATGGATGTTTGATGAGTGTATGAATTATTTAGGATTTTTTTATTCCTTGATTTAATCTCGGCTAAATGGTAATTGATTTTTCTTTTATATCTCGGTTGTGGGTTTCTGTTTTCGCGATGATAAGATGAAGATTTGGTCTTGTTTTAAGCCTAATGCTTGGTTGTTGTTGTGAAGTGAGTCGGGGTTTTAGTTGGCAATTATTTAAAATTTATTATGAGTATTAAGAGAAGACACTTACGAATTTTCTTGCGTCGTACTCCTAATCCTTACCCGGAGGAAAATGGCGATGACGCTATGGTGTAATGTAATGTTGACGTGATTACTGTTTTCCTTACTGGGAAGGCGCAAGCGCACAGCGGAAGTAACAAGTGTGATGCTGTGATGGCGCCACTTACCAAACTCGAATATCGAGTTTGAGGTTGAAATCGAGGTTGAAATTGAGGAATAAAAATAATAAATTGCTTTTTTTTCTTTTCTCAACCTTATAATCGCCCATATAAATTACATATATTTTAATTAACTTAAATTTTAAGAAGTTCAATTTTCAGTTGATTTAAATTTACATAAATTATTGATTGTTGACACTTGAAGGGTCAATGACCTCACTAAATTTCTTAACAGCAAGGAACAAATAATAAATAACTGTTTCTTAGCCTAGTAGGTTTCTATTCTTTGGAAAATTGGGAAGTTCGATATGAAAATTTCCCTTGCCAACTAAAAAAAAATTTGTGTACTCTTTGCAAAAAAAAAAAAAATTTGCAAATTTATCCAACATTAAATTTTACAAAATTTTTGTAAAAATAAATTTGCTGGATTAAATTTTGCAAAACGTTTGCACAAAAATAGCCACAAACGTCGAAATTTGTAAAATATTTGCAAAAAGACTGAAATTACTGACAGAAAAATGCAAATATTTTACAAAGATTTTTTTAGCTGTGTTATTGATCAACCTTTTCGATAAAATGTATACTGTAGTGTACTATTTTTTAATCACAATAATTCAGTAGAGATTCAATACAATATTTTAAAAAATTATAAATTATAAAACATTAAATTTGGTAAATTTATCGCACAAAAATTTTAATATTAGTCTTGATTCACGATTCAGTAGACAATTTTAATACAAATGTACACTCGTGGTACAGTTTCACTGCTCAACTCTGTCCTTTTATACTGAATTCCTGTTTAAGTTTAAT
>JAQFZO010001760.1:0-14424 GCA_034695885.1 Geophilus flavus
GACAAAAAAGGCCAAATATTTATTTATATTTAAAATATAAACCATCTAAATAGGGTCTACGGTTGGAAATTTGACTATTTCTGTACTTATTTCACTGTTTTATGGCAAGAAAAAAGATTTATTTAACTATCGGATAGTTATAACTAAGGTTGCCGTCGGATTCGTTTAAAACCGTTAACCACACGGTTTGGATCGATTTCGGGACGGTCTGAATGTTGGTACATGGATTCGGTTTTTCCAGTGTCCAATCCGAACCACCGGTCGACATGACCAACTGCATCAACCGATAACAAACCGATAATTACTTTTTTATGTCAAAATTCTACATTTAAAACTTTTTGTCATTTTTAAGGTAAAAGTCAAATAAAAACGGCACAAAATCGATAGAAATCAACAGAAAACTGTATAAAATTGAATGCAAACAATTGTTTCAGCCATTTTCGTCGATTCACACAAACTGACAGTTTCAAACCTTCAAACCGGCCTGTTCGATTCGATCGGTTTGACGACAACTTAGAACATTCGGTTCAGTTTCCCTGCAAAACCGCATCGAACAGATCCGACGGCAAACTTAGTTATAACTTATGGCAAACCAAAAAAAAAATGGAAAAATTCAATTACATCAGGACTGATCGACGCATAACTCATGGGGGGTTTCTCAATCATCACCGGCAATGCAAAATCACCCGTTTGTAACCGACCATTGCGAAAAATTGGATGCCACTAAAAAAATACAAAAAAATTCAATTAATAAAAACAAATCCAAAAAATCAATAAAATTCAATTTTACTGTATATCCAATGGGAGTTTCCACAGGCATCTGTGTCTCCTTTCTCTGACAACTGACGTGGTAAAATGTAAAAAGTAAATGGTGTTGGTCAGTGAGCGAAGCAGGAATTTTCATTTTGATTTCGTTGTAAAAATCAGGGCACTTGTTGTGATAGCTGACCGAAGTAAAGGCGTAAGTAGAATACTCCGGACAACTGGATTCCCCAAAAATCACCTTTAAGAAATAAAAAAATGCAATTAATATAAATCATTCACATTGAAAAATAGTAAAAATTTTGAATATTTTGTAAAATACTACCCTGTGCCAAAAAATTGACGGTAAGAAAAACTTTAATTTCCTTAAGAGTTTAATGAATATCAAAAAATGACTTAGGATGACTTAAAGACCCACCAGAGCTATTGTTTTGTGTATAGTATTTAAAATTTGGTGAAAAAGTGTTGGAGGAAAAAATTAAAAACTTATAAAAATGATTTTTCACAATTTTTTTGATTACTCGAGAACCGAATGAGATAAAATTAAAAACTAAAAGGATTTAGAAGGTTTGATTTATTGCCTAACTTTTCTAAATTGGATGTATGGGTCTAAGTAAGCCTCGAAAAAAGTTGTAATGGAGCTTCAATAAAAATTCACCCATTCAGCTGAAATTTCATCAATTTTGGCAAAAAGGAGGAAAAATCACAATTTAGCGAAATGGATACCACTTCTTTAGAACTACAATGGAACCCACTTACAACAGCCTCAGTTATACAGCCAACCCATTAATAAGGGCATGAAATTTCAGTCCCTCCAAACACCACCAGAACTTGATTATATGCTTGTTTGGATGTTACGTCACTCGTATACAGGGTGGAAAAAATGTCTAGTCCCAGTAAATATTTCAAAATCAGTAATAAGTTAGTTATCAATAAAACAATGATGGATCAAATTCTAATTTTTCTCAATGAGTTGTACAAAAAAGTTAAAATTAACAGTTTTAGACTAATTTGATTGTGTTATACAACTTTCTAATTGACTTTTTCACTCTATCTGTCACGGTTCTTGAGATAGAATATGAATGACCTTGAAGATGACCTTGAATATCATATTTGAGAACACCATTGGATTCAGCACCCCCAATTTCATATTTGACCCCATCATTATTTTGTTGATAACTATTACTGATTTTTAAATATTTGATGAGACCAGACATTTTTTCCACCCTGTATAAGCGGGTGGGGTAATATCCAAACCCTCACATAATGCCATTTGGTGCTGTAAGCGGGTTTCGTGTGTTTCCTTCAAGGGTACCCCTTGTAGCAGGCATCTTTTTTTTTCCTCTTATTATTTTTACTTTATTCGTTTTTCAATTATTTTTTTCATCCGTTTTTATTATTCGTATTTGATATTTAATCATTTTACGTTGTAATCGAGTTCCGGTGCTTTGTGGGACCAAAATTTCATGGCATTATAGACAGATTCGCAGTATAACCGAGGTGTTATAACCGTATTATTTTAGCATTATTTTAGAAGGGCTTCAGCCGGGTAAAATATAAAATGGCATTATAACCGAGGGCGTTGTAAGATGGAGTAAGCATTCTAAATAAAGGTGTATTCAGACAAGAGCGTTGGGAGCATTACGAGCATTGACAACATTTGTGCGTTCACACTTCTGTTCACTTTACGTTCCCAAAAGCCAATGAAATTGATTGTTTACATTCCAACAAAAATGGCAAACCAAGATGCGCTCTATCATGCAGCCTTGCTAGTTTTGACAACATTTTTCACAGTTTTTACTTAAAACTGTGAAAAATGTTGACAAAACTACTTTTCTAATGATTTCATGCTGAGAAGAGATCCCCGTACGTTGAAAGCGGTCAGAAACCACGGCCCCTCGCCATCTGATTGGATAACGTTCTTAATGGTGACGCTACAAACGCTCTCAAGTAGAGCACGACTCTACTCTCTTTGGTTTGTTGTGGAATGTCGAGAGAGACATGGAAACAATGGTAACTGACAAACTCAACGCTCCCAATGCTCGTGTGAATACACCTACAATCAAATTTGTCGTTTTTCTAGACTGTAGTCATTACTTTTCGATCTTAAAACCAGGGATTCAAACCGGGAACCGAACCCGAACTGAAAACCGGAAAAAACGGCTATTTTTGCCGAACCGAAATGAAAACCGAACCGAAAAATTGATAGCAGTCTGAACCAGTTCAGAACCGAAAACCGGTATTTATTTCCGGTTTTTTAATTATTTAAAAAAAATAATTTAAAAATGCATTATGTGAATTTAATTTAGCCAATCAAACCTGTTAAGGCACTTTACAAGACATTCTTGTATTATTCTAGCGTAATCTTACTTGCAGGAGATGAATCATCTCTTCCAAATGAGATCACACTAATCTAATCCAAGAATTTTATTTTAATCTCTTAATTTTTTCCATTGTTTTTTCCATATTTTTTTTTATGGTTTTTAAAAAATAAATAAATAAATAAATTTTTGCGGTTTTTTCCACTCCGGTTTGAACCGGTTCGAACAGGTTCCCAAGGCTCTTTGGAGCCGAACCGGAACCTGAACCGAAATTTTCCACCAGGTGTTGAACCGGAACGAAAACCGGAACGAAAAAAATAACGGTTTGAATCCCTGGTTTTCAACCATTTCTGATCGATTTTTAGACGAATACCAACTGATTTCCAGCCTTTGCCAACTATTTTTACATAGATCTACATAAGATAACGAAAAATCACTCAGAATTGTTTGAAATCATTTGAAAATAGTTTGGACATAACAGAAAATCACTCGCGAATCATCAGAAATCATTTAAAAATTGTTCGGAAGGCTGGAAATCAATTGGTAATCATCTAAAAATTGTTCAAAAGTGGCTGAAAACCACTTGGAAATTGTCAAAAACAAAGTCCAGACAGTTGCTTTCTACATGTAGTTCTTGTAACTAGAGTTTTATACAGTGTTTAGTTGCACAAGTTGTTTAAGAGTGAAGTAGTTCAAGGTGAACCAGATCAGAATAGACCATGTGTTTGTTCGAGTCATAAAAGTCGAGGAAATAAGTAAACAAGAAACCAGGAAGGAACCTGTAAGATAAGCCAAAGTTGGCTCACAATAAACTAGTCTACATCTGAGCCTTGTCAAGTGCGAACAAGGTACAGTATGAATGAGTCACAGAACTGGCCTACGTATAATAATCTAGATTAGAAAAATTATTCGATTATTCGTAAACAGAAGTATTTGCACCTCAACAAAATTTCTTGGCAAAATAAATAAAGGGAGTGGCCACTCCATGGTGTTTGTTCAGTTAGGATACACGCTTAGGCAATTCACCGCTCACTTCCGACACCAGATGGCAGCCTTCATATTTCACAGTTTTCCAATGTAAACAAACGTTGTTAGTGAGTAAACAATTAGTATTTGTTGTATTACCTATTGTCACGATTCTAAAATTGACCTAACAATATTTGCTTATATTTATTTGAAAAGGGGCAAATATCGGACCAAATTATTTATACACCTAAAAATACTAACTTTTACACTTATTAATTTGACACTAAAAATAAAGGTTTATGCACTTTTGTTTACTGATTGTGAAATTCCTGACTTTTACACCAATTATATTATTGTTACACATATTTTTTACACATAAATTACAAATGTTAACATTTTTGGTCTTCTAGTTCCACCGGAAACTAAGAACTTTTCCTCGGGGTAAAAACGAAAAAGTGGCAGACATTCAAAAGCAAAGAAAGCTTTATTTGTTTAGTGTAAAATCTTGTAATTTAAGTGTAGATAGTAATATTTTAAAGTGTGAAAAAATAAGCGTAAACAATAATTTAATTGGTGTAAAAGTCAGTAATTTCACATTCAGTAAAAAAAAAAGTGTATGAAACAATATTTTTGGTGTAAATTTCAGAAAGTGTAAAAGTCAGTATTTTTTGGTGTAAAATTTGATTAACAAAGTGTACCAATAATTACAACCCGGCATATATGACGTCGTCACAAAATCTCGCCCAAATCTCATTGCTGACCGTGTACCCTAACAAACACCGTGGAGTTACCACTCCCTTTATTAGAACCGTAAGCTGGAGTTATTCAGGACTTGCGTGGTTATTTGGCACGGGTGGTAAAAAACTTTTCAAATGGCTGTAGCTTGAAGCGCTATGATAACAGCGCCACCATTCAAATGAAAATAGAAACTTTAGAAGATGCCCAACATAATGAAACTGGGTACAACAGCCTGAGGCAATTAGGATGAATACAGGCATTTTTGGAAGAAAAGTCACTCAATGTGACACATTGTAACGCGTAAAGAAATATGAACTATCCCAGTTTGCGCATACTTTTTTTGAACCCATGCAGACACGTGAATGCTTTCCGTGCTTCCAGCGTCTTCGGCTTTTTCGGGCACTTCCAGATCTCCTTGTTTGTCTACGAAAAGTAAAAATTCGAATTAGACTTCTTGTCACTTCTTCGAAAAATAGAGAAAAGAGAACTCACTATGCCTAGCTTCGTCTTCTTTGTTTTCTCCTTCCGGATCAATGTCCTCTAAAATTACAAAATCAAACCATCTACTTTTTACACGCGTTCTTTCAAAGTTTTTTCGACTGATAAACATACAAGGAACTTCCATGTTTTTTTGTTTTTTTTACCTGCTTGCGTTATCCAGTCCAAATAACCCCGTAAATCTTCTTCGATTTGTTGTTTTTCTCTTAATTTATGAAAATCACCCCTAGATTTCGCTTTTTCTCTTTCCTTAGAAAATTCTCTGCAAAGAATCACGGATAAATTTATAACGAATGTTAATTTAGCGAAGAAAATTATTCGAGCATACCCGCTGAGCACACCCAAAACGAGATTCAATACAAAAAATGATCCTAGAATGATGAGACTGATGAAATAAACCCATGGCCATTCGTTGCTGAGGGCATCGTTGATCTATTAAGCAAGAGGTTTCATCATTACATCTTATGCAAGCAATGAGTGGACATTTTAAACGTTGGTTATGTATAAGTCTATGGGAATTATAACATCACCAATACCGATGTTACAGTACGGTAATTTATTTCAAGATAGTTCGAAATGTCTTGTCATCGGTCAAGACAGCTCACTGTTTTGTGCGTTAAGCTGTCATTGTCACGTGACAGCAATAATAAATGAGAAACTTTGACTGAGGACTATTGCGCATAAACATATATTATGTATAAAATGTTACATGATCTGTTTTTAGATGCAACCGGTCCAAAAACAGAATTTTTAAGGCCCAACCACAGCAACCGGTTAGGGATAATTTTTTCACGTGCACTGCAAACTCGACCAATGACTGGTCATTTTGAACTACCGTATCTTGAAATAAGCGAAGTACCGGCATGAGAACCACATGAGTCATTCGCATTCTCATCTTTTGACCGAAATGGCCTCAGTAGCAGCCAGAGACCTCAAGTCCACAAAGCAATTACAAAAAAAAATTGTGGTAAAAAAAATTGTCACGAGCGGCAAGTCTACACTCTGAAAAATAAAGGGAAAATCAGCAATAATGCACCTTACAGGATGTTTTAATACGTCGAAAACTACATTAAAGGTACCTTAAAGGTAGATTTAAGTACCTTTAAAAGTGCATTATTGCCAATTGATCCTTTATATACATCAAAGGTAGGTATATAAAGAGCGACAAAATTTTTTAGAGTGAACTGCACTTACACTATGTTTACATGGTTGTAATATTACATCCGCTGCATTATGTGACTGCTGAATAATAGTGTTTACATACATAGAATTGGCGTCGAGTTAGATTGGAAGTCCAAGATGGCTGCCATTTTCAATTGTGGTCTGAGTGGGACAAATTTTTCTACATGTGCACACTCATGCGCTGTTTAAATTCTCCAACTCACTCGTAATATTCTACCCCTTGCCGAAGGATGATACCACCATAATGGTAAGACTCATTCGAAATATTACGACCATGTAAACATAGTGTTCGAAGCTCACAGATAAGTTAACTACATATGTAGACACAAAGTGTGGAAGTGGTGTCAGTTTTCCATCCTAATAAGGAATAGACATTTCCACACAGACTGAGTGAGTGTATATTGGTCAATCCTGTTAGAGACAATTTTCTTGTCCACTATTGTACACCTACTGTATGGCCAGAAAATCTTCACTATACCCCATGTTGCCCAAGCTGCAACTGAGTAATTCAACTTTCTGCCACTAGGGGAAAAACCATGTCACGTTCTCAAAGGAGTCATATTTTCAACCTATGCAAAAATCCGAAAGGGTTCCTCACCTCAACAAATCTGTGTAGAAGGCCAGATTTGTGATTTGCAAATCAGAAAATCCCAACAAATCTTTTAAACATCTATATAAAACACCACTACAAATTACAAGAAAACACTAAAAGTCTCAACAAATCTCGTGGTGGAAGAGGCAAATCTCAACAAATCCCGACAAAACACAACAACTCTGATTTGCAAATCAGCAAATCAAACCTTTGGATTTGTGATTTGCAAATCTTGTCAATGATTTTCATAGGTGAGGAACCCCTGAAAAATCCTCAGCAAAACCAGCCATATCTTTGTCCCTAGTGGCAGAAAATTGAACTACGGTACTCAGTTACAGCTTGGGCAGCGTTGAGTAAAGTGAATATTTTTATGATTAGATATGTGTACCACCGAGCCGTTTAGAAAGCAACGAAGATACAGTAGAATAAGACTTTGTGGACATTCCTCCCTCCTAAACCAAACTCATACTCGTTGCACAAAAAAACATTTGACATGATCTTCATATAGTAGCACAATCTACGGTGTCATCGTGAATGAACTCACATCGTACATGACATCCGTCCATCCTTCCATGGTGACACATTGGAACACGGTGAGCATGGCCAAACCAAAATTATCGAAATTAGTGATTCCTTGGTTGGGCCCTTCCCAATTTTTTTCACATGTAAAACCGGAGTCGCACTTGTACAGTCCTCCGCATGGTTTCGGATCGTCCATTATTTTAGGCGCTGTTTCAATCAATAAAAAAAATCAATCAATCAATCAATCAATAAAATTAAAAATCAAATAAAATTAGGGATCTTGCGCACTCAAATGTATAAAGTATAAAATAAACTAATAACGCATAACATCTGTAAGCAACGTATATTTTTGTTGTATACGTACTGTCATTTGGTACAACTTTGAGCCAGTTTTTTTAGTTTTTGTTAAAAAAGATCCATATTAAATGGTAAAGTTATCTTTGTTTTAGCAAAGAAATGTGTTTTCAAAGGTGACAAATTCACTGAGAATACTCAAAAAAATGTAAAAGTTGTCTGTCTATTATTTTTTTAACTTTTAATGGTGGCTCAATGTTATACTATGAAAAGTGTAACATTGTGCCACCTCAATGAAATTGCATGCTGGAGAGCTATTTTAAGAGACAGAAAATGCTGGTTAACTTTGAGCCACATTGAAATAACTATCATGTAATGTTATAAAAAAAATCCGAATTTATACAATTATTTTCTTGAGTTTTTGAACTTTTAATGGTATCGAGTAAAATTCAAAAGTTTACACCTCTTCAAAGGGGTGATTTTCATTACAGCTTAGTGATAGGCTTGGTGGTGAAACCAAGCAGCTCAAAAGCACTACAAACTGTTCCCACAAGATGGCAGAAGCAGCAAAAAAATCCAGAAACTGATTGGTTGATATAAAAGGCGGCAACAAAAATTTTAATGATTTATGACCAGTGGCTCAAAGTTAACCCTGCTGGCTCAAAGTTGTACCAAATGACGGTAATATGATGCAATCTGATTCGGACACTTTTAGAAACCAATCAGTTTCTGGATTTTTTTTGCTGCTTCTGCCATCTTGTGGGAACAGTTTGTATTCATTATGTAGTGCTTTTGAGCTTCTTGGTTTCACCACCAGGCCTATCTCTAAGCTGTAGTGAAGAGCGCTGCTTTGAAGGGGAGTGGACTTTCTGAATTTGAGGTATGTAAATGCAACAAATATACAAATGAGTGTATCCTACATACATTTTGAAGTCTGTAGAATCATATTTTATAGTATTTTATACACTGAATTGTGATGTTAGTTATAAATCACAGTTTTAAAACTTTGAGGCCTAATATTCATTTCTATGGGGCAACTTTGTGCCATATGATTAGGTGGCACAATGTTGCCCCACTTTTTCAAATAAACACTGACATATTCTTCACATACATATTAAATGTTAATTTTAGGTTATAATTTTAATTTCAGGACATGCCTAGAAAATTAAAGATAACCCCAGGTACAAGACAGTATGGGACCAAGACCAGATATTCACCAGAGTTGTTGAATCAAGTCATAGAAGACATTAAATGTGGAAAACTTGGACAACGTGAAGCCCATAGAATTCATGGCATACCCAGAAGCACAATACGTAATAAACTCAAGGGCTTTCATGAAAAACCAGTGGGAAGACGACAGATTTTTACCAAGGAGGAAGAAGAGGTGTTTGTTCAACATGTTCTGACCACAAGTGACTTAGGAATTCCAATGTCACTTTTTGATTTGAGAATGATCGTTCGAAATTACTTGAACAACCAGAAAAAAGTTGTGTTGGCATTCAAAAAAAATGTACCAGGTGTTGATTGGAGTAGGTCATTTCTCAAACGACACTCGTCAGTTTTGAAGCAAAAGTTTGCCCAAAACATATCTAGGAAACGTGCCCAAGTAAATGAAGAAGCGGTCAGAAGCTTCTTTGAGAAACTGGAGAAGGAAGTTGAGAATGTAGAACCAGGAAATATTTACAACTTTGATGAGACTGGTTTCCATGATGTGCCATCCCGGAGCAAGTTGCTTTTCCGCCGGCAGTGCAGACATCCTGAACGGATCCAAAATTCCACCAAGTCGAACTTTACTGTAATGTTTTGTGGAAATGCTGAGGGTGAAATAATTCCACCATATCTAATCTTTAAGGGGAAGAATATATGGACTGATTGGCTGATTGGTGCCCCTGTGGGATCCAAACTTAATGTATCGCCATCTGGATGGATTGATGAGAAGATTTTTGACGAATGGTTTAAATTTCATTTGCTACCTATTCTAAAGAAGAAATCTGGCAAGAAAGTCGTCATTGGGGATAATCTATCATCCCATATTTCAATGAACACCCTAAAAATCTGTGAGGAGAATAATATTAAATTTGTTTGTTTGATTCCAAATTCTACTCATCTGCTTCAGCCTCTTGATGTTGGCTATTTTTCCGGACTTAAGAGTGTCTGGAGGGGGGTTTTACAAGTATATCGTAATACTAAGGCAGGTAAAAAAGCTGTGGCACTTCCAAACAACAAATTCTCTGAATTGCTCAAGACCTGCATGGAGACATTGGGAGAAAAAGGCAAAGAAAATCTAATTAGTGGTTTCAGAAAGGCTGGAATTTACCCATTAGATTGTGCCTCTATTGTAGAAAATTTGCCACTTTATGCCAGAAGTGAAGTTAATGTGGAGCGAAGAGTTAGTGAGGAATTTATTGGATACATCAATGATGTTAGAAATGCAGATTTGGGAACGTCTACAAGAATTAGGAAATTTCAATTGCCGGTTGAACCTGGAAGAAGTGTTAGCGTTGAAGAAATGGAAGTGTATTACCGAAATCGTATGCAAGCACTGTCAAAGAAAGCAGGAAAGCGTGGAAGACCAAGAAAAAATGCAACAAAACAGCCCAAGAAGAAAGGAAAGAAAAATGAAACTGCTGCACTATCAGATGGATCGGAACAATCAGAGGGTGGGGAATCTGAACTAGATAATTCTGATGTTGCATCTCTCAGTCCAGATGACGAGTTGAAAGATGAAGAAATGAATGACTTGAATGACCTGCTCTTTGATACGACTGGCTTGAGTGATAATGTCGAAGTAATGGTTGATGTT
This sequence comes from Geophilus flavus, assembly GCA_034695885.1. Lineage (NCBI taxonomy): Eukaryota > Metazoa > Arthropoda > Chilopoda > Geophilomorpha > Geophilidae > Geophilus > Geophilus flavus. Next base: position 10,679 of record JAQFZO010001760.1, read on the forward strand.
CTGCCACAACAACCATACAATTTGGATGACTATGTAGTTGTGCAATATGAAGGAGAATTCTTTCCCGGTCAGATAACAGAAACGAAATTTGTTGATGGAAAATTTTCCTACAAGGTAAACACTTTGCAACGGTCAGGCAACAATTGGAAGTGGCCAGCTAAGAAAGATGAAATATTTTATGAGCAAGATGAGGTTTTTAAAAAAATCAATGACAAGGATATTGTGCCTTTGAACAGAAGAGGAAGTTTTTGCATAACTGATGACCTACTCCTGCAAGGATGGCAAACAGTTACAGTACCGTAACTAAACAGGCCACAACTTGTCATGATTAAATATAACTTTACCAATGAAACTGTGATTCTTATGTAATTTTTACCAATTTGTGATTTTTACAAGTTTATCTGTGATTTTTACAAGTTTATCTGTGATTTTAATCAAAATTTATCTGTGATTTTAACCAAAATTTATCTGTGATTTTAACCAAAATTTATCTGATTTTAACCAAAATTTATCTGTGATTTTAACCAAAATTTATCTGATTTTTACAAGTTTATCTGTGATTTTAACCAAAATTTATCTGTGATTTTAACCAATATTTATCTGTGATTTTAACCAATATTTATCTGTGATTTTAATCAATATTTGTGATTTTAACCAATATTTATCTGTGATTTCAGCAATTTATCACAATTAGCAAATAAACACTTGTCAATTTTTCCTTTCATTTTCGTCTTAGTGCAAAAAAATTATTATAAAATAAATTTTCCAATACCCTCATATAGTTAAAAAGGTGGGTAATTTTTTTAAACAGTCAAAATCCATGAGAAAAAATTACTATGTGGTTAAATCACTGCTTAATACTGACTAATCAAATACTCGATACCAGAAAAAGTCCAAAAACTCAAGGAAATATTAGTATAAATCCAGATTTTTTTTTATAAAATTACATGATAGTTATTTCAAGGTGGCTCAAAGTTAACCAGCATTTTCTGTCTATTAAAATAGCTCTCCAGCATGCAATTTCATTGAGGTGGCACAATGTTGTACTTTCCATAGTATAACATTGAGCCACCATCAAAAGTTAAAAAAATTATAGACAGACAACTTTTACATTTTTTTGAGTATTCTCAGTGAATTTATCACCCTTGAAAACACCTTTCCTTGCTAAAACAAAGATAACTTTACCATTTAATATCCAACTTTTTTAACAAAAACTAAAAAAACTGGCTCAAAGTTGTACCAAATGACGGTATGAGAACAAGTGACCAAACTACAGTTTGTTTTTTCCATTTGGTTGTGCCGTGGTGTCTTCATTCCACTGGCATCTACTGCGTCGTCCCAACTCAGTGGAGACATTATTGCCTTGTGTTCTTTTTTGCATTGTTTACCTGAAACCAAAGCAGTACAGTCGGAATTGGTACATCCTCCAACAGCCGGGAGACGCGATTTGGATTGTGTAGCTTTTTGGTTTCAGTGCCTTTGTGAATTGTGTACTTTGACGTTTGTCTCTTTGGATTGTCGTTTTTGCGTTTTGTTTCCATTTTGATTGTTTGGATTGTGTCTCTTGACAGGTCCTGTATGGCCTTAGCTGCCGCTGGGGATCCTTAATGATTACAAGTTTACATTAGAGTGATGGACTCTCCTCTGTGTCGGCCAGTAATTTCATACTTTAGAATGGTTTCATCGGGTGTTGACAATTTCAGGGTTGAATTTTAATTTCTTTGTGTGTTCCTAAAAATAGCCACCTTAATAAGCAGTATATACATATATCACTTCGTATTCTTAATATGGATTAATTTTGAGAAAAACAGGATTAAAGTTGTGCCTAAATAGTTTAGAAAAAACATGTTTGTACTGTAACTCATTCACTCTCTCTCTTTCTCTCTTTCTCTCTCTCATAAAAACATCAATTCTCTTATACATGGCTCAGTTATTTTGTCTTTCGCAATTTTATTACAATTTCAACAAAAATTGAGAAAACTAAAATAAAAAAGCAAAACCTATTATTCTACAATGCATATTCAAAATGTGTGTCATTAGAGATCCTGCGCACCTCCAAAATTGAAATACGTATCTACGTATGTACGTATCGACGTGTCGTTCTATGATTCACATTGGTCGACACATGTCACGTGTCACTTTTGTCAAGCATGAACCATAGAATTCACACGTTAATACGTCCATACGTCGATACGTTCGTCGAAAAACAGACAAAACCGACGTATAATTTTAAATCATACGTCAGTTTTGTCTGTCAAGGGACGGTGGTTCCTACTAATAGGAGAACCACACAAAGGTAGGACTTGGAAGGGATGAAGGAGAGATATTATAACCTGCTCATACAGGAGTTTTACTGTGAAGACAAGGTATAACAAAGATATTATTATTTTGATACCGTAAATCCATTGATAGAACTAGGTCATTTAGTCCTATTTTATTAATTAAACAAACTTGCTTTTACCACTAGTTGGGAAAAGTCCCTTCATTAATCTGTGTGTATTTTAAAAACAGAAAAAAAGCTGGTGGTGTGAAGAAAGCGGTGATAGAAAGATAGAGAGAGAGAAAAAGAAAGAATGAGAGAGAGAAAGAGAGAGAATGAGAGAGAAAGACAGACTTTATCAGCAAGAAATGCCCTGCGGACAAATTATCCAATAATTTTAATTTAATGTTACCGTACCTATATACAATGCAATATAACAGTAAACAGATGGAGAATGAGAAAGAATTGGCAAAGACAAAAACCTTCAAAGGAATGGAGGAAGGAAAGGAGGAACCAACAATAACTCGAATTACTGTGTCAAGTATCTAGAAAAAAGAGCCACTGGCACAACAAAACAGAAAGAACAGACAGGATTCAAATAGGCTTCTCAGGATAAAAAAATAAGGAGTATAACCCCTCGCAAACGGACAGAGGAAAAATCGATGGTACCTGGGCTGTGTGTTGGAAGGAAGACAAATCTCAACATTCCTTCACGAAGGTTTAGAATATAACCTGCTACTCTCATCTCCCAAATTGTTTAGTGGGCCATGGAACTATTGCTAGTACAAGTATATAAACCCCCAATCCTCCTCCAAAGTCCAAAATGTGGTAATAGAGTTACGAGATATGACTATTATTCAAGACACAATGCACGTTTGCTCGCTCCGAAGCTTTGTGGAGAAGCAAACCACATTGTTCGTCGCACTCGACTGTAATGTTCAATGGAATAAAGATCTGCCATCTTAGTCATGTTCGAATAGAATGAAGTATTCTGTATGCCTACAACCTCAAATGGTAGCAAAGGATGGTTGTTTAGGTTGTTTAGGTTGTTTGAGTGCCGCAGAAGTGGCGAGCATCGTGTAGACGAGAAATCGAACAGAATTATGGCAGATGCGATACAAGGTGCAACGATTAAAGGTTGGTTCCCACTAGAGCCGAAAAAATTGTTTTTTTATGTCGGCACTGAGAGCCGACTAAAAAAATTCAATTTTCTATTCTTCTGTTCCAAGATGAATTGAATTCATCTTGGAGCAGAAAAATTGGATCAAGAAAGAATTCAGACCAACGAAAAAGTACTTACCCAGAGCAAAACAGGTGCGTAAAAGCCAAAAATGACGTTAAAAAAATTCCTGGAGGACTCTAACAGACGATAACAGTGGCCGAAAGTCATTCGTCGAATCCAAATCCATACGACGAATGACTTTCGGCCACTCTTACAGCCTGTTACAGTCCTCAAGGAATTTTTTAAACGTCATTTTTGGCTTTT
>JAQFZO010001761.1:0-14408 GCA_034695885.1 Geophilus flavus
GATTATTTAATCATTAAATTTCAAAATAAAATCTCACTTTAAGGCAAAGTTTGAAATTATATGTAACCCTGTCTAACTCTTTGCCACTCCTTTTGCAAAAAAGGACCGCTTTCTCGTGAAGAAAAATGTGTCGCAGCATGGGTTTCAATCTCAAATCGCGCAGTCGGTCGTTTTTGTGTTCTGTCCACACTCGGAAAGATCCTTGCATGAGAAGTTTTCCTAATTCAGTGAGATTGCCCTGCGAAAAATAATAAAATTAATTAATTTTTTTCACGACTCATATAAATTTCATTGTTCGTCACGTACCGGGTAACCAGTTATGGCAACTTGGTGCATACTGTCGTTCACGTATCTCAAAACTTTCAACATTGACGCCAAAGCTTCTTCCAATTCGCGGCATTCTCTTCCTTCGTTACATTTGACTAAATCTTTGAGCAGCAATTGGTATTTCGTTATCCGCTGAACCGGTTTCAATAAATAAGCGCCCAAAGGAAGTCTGTGATTAAGTTTCCTCTGACAATCCTTAAAAAATACGTTATCATCTCCAACATCCCTTCTGAGAGCTTCGGATTGTGGCTTATTTAAACAATATTCACTGTATAATTTATGAAATATATCTTGCTAGATAAATCAAGAGAAATATAAAAATAATTAGTTATAAAGTCAAATGCGAAATAAATGTGTGTAGTATTTACTCTGTGGACAAAACAAAGTCCAATAAGCTCTGGCGTGCTGATACAATTCTCTAAATCTTTAAGAAATGTACTGAAAATGAAATATTTACATGAGTTGTGATACGGGTAAGTGATAAATTGAGTCAAAACTCACTCGTTATGAAATTGGCAAATTTCTTCAATATTTCCAAACAAAATATCGGCTTTATCGTTGAGCAACTCGGGAATCAAATCTTGCATATCTGGATTTTGCATTTCATCTTTGTAACCCTATACCAAACCAAACAAATGCATCAATTTTGTTTTTTATCTTATTGTGTGATTAAATTTCCTTACATTGCAAATTGATCTCAATTCGGAGACGTAAATTCTTTCCGTCTCTAGTAATTCTGTTAAAATATGTCTTAAATAAAAAAATAAAACAAATTAAAATTTTCCACATAGAAAATTATATATTTTTTAAATAACCTTCTTTTAGCTTGTAAAGCTTCAAGATCTTTAGTCAGTTCATTTTCAGGAGAACTTTCGCCTTGACTGAGTGGTCTCACTTGCATCTACAAAAAAAAAACAAAAAAAATATTACTTAAATCCCATCGACCATAAATAAAATCTTGCCTTTAAATAATTCTGCAAAACAAAACAAACCATGCACTGAATGCAATAATAAAGAAAAATAACAAATCATGCGTGAACTAAACACAAACATAGTAAATCTATTAAATATTTTATTCAAAAATCACAAAATTAAATAAAAATACGATCTCTGGTTTAGTAAATTAGTAAATCTGTTTTTATCATGCGTGCACAAAACACAAATTCACATGCACAAGACAAAACTATAAAATAAAATACAAATAACTTAATGTAAATTAATGTATTTAAAAATGATAAACTTCGATAAATAATGATAATAATAAACAGTCTTTTCATCCCCTTTCAACATTCCACAACATTTAATGTCTTGAGTAAAATTTGCTTGCTGCTGACTTTAAATAACCTACTGTAAATTTAATTTTTATTTAATCTAAACACCTTGGGCACAGTCCTGGCTTTTTTCAATACTTTTCTTCCCCTTGCAGGGGATTCGGCTCCGTTTTCCGCAGATGACAGTTGCGTACACTGCGGTGCGGTCAACGGTACCGCAGGTTCGGGTACCACAGGCTGCACCGGGCGAGATGGTCGAACCGCCATTTTCTTTAAACTACTCTTCCGTTTGTCACACATCATTTGTACGTCTTCGATTCGTTGCAGGACCTTTTAGATATTTTAAAATTAGACATGTGGCATTTGAAATATGAAAATGAAAAGAATAATTTACTTGTTGAACAAGCGCCTTTGTCTCGGGTGTAATCATGTCTTCAAAAATTGTATGGAACTCTTTCGGGTTGCTCAATTTAAAATCCACCGACCCGTGAAGAAATTCCTCCACTTCTGCTAATGCATTTTCGGCAAATTCGGGTGAAGAACATTTCTCGATCTGCTGACTAGCTAATAGATCGACACCTCGCGTGCACCATCTGTTCGCCTACAATATATACGAAATAGATTCGATTCAAACACTAAAAAAATAATAAAATGTTTTTCCCCAACCTTTTCAATTCTTTCTTGCAAATCTCTATACTTCTGCAGTGTATGCAATCTCGAATCGATTTTATCCTTCAAATCCAGACGCATTCTCTTCAATTCCACACATTTTGGCTGAATAGAATCCACTGCATAATGTTCGTTTGCAATTAGCTGTAAGCCAACCTCATGCAATTGTGCTGTCTTCTCCATATCATCCTTTAAAAAAAATAAAATTTAAATTTAATCAAAAAGTATAAGTAAGTATTTTTTTTAAAATAACTCATCAACTTACTTCGCAATTAACCTTAAACTCAGTGATTTCAGTCACGAGTTCGTCGACCCTGCTCACCGAATCACCAACTTCGGTCATCTCAGACAAAATCTTGAGATCAATGTCCAGGTTGATCTGCAGCTCACGGAAATCTTGTTCGAATTGACGAAGATTCAAACACTGTTGCAATTTAAGTCGATGCTTGGCCCAAAAATCGTCGAATCCTCGTTCCGTCTCTTCCAGTTGAATCAACAACCTAGCAATATCCCAATGACAACTGCAACATGAAACAGTAACAATTTCTTTTCTCGATTTTTCCCCTCGTTATATTAGCCAATTAATTTCGTCTACAATTTTAGTCAATCCCACAACTCACACACAATTTAGCTAAAACTAAAAAAAAAATTCTAACTTACAAAGTAATTTAAAAATTAATTAATTAATGTTTTAGTAGAGTTAGTAGTTTCCAATTAATTCTTACCGTTCCACCGTGGTAACATTAATCAATTTATTCTCGGGATAATAATCGATAGAACGAGTTTCGTCTGACGACGGCCTTCGAAGACATCCCAGTATGGTTTCCCCGTGTCTGTTAGCGTCTTTCAACTCTCTTTTCAAATCGTCGAACTCCGTTTCTTGATTGCACAAAAGTTTCTCAGTCGACGCGGCATCATTAGGCAGCTCCGTTTCCTGTAGCCGTTGAATAAAAAGCCGCAACGATTGCGAAATGTCTTGCATGTTGGCAAAAAATTTCTCCACGGCCTTAGATAAATATAAAAATAAAATATAAAAAAAGGATAAAAGTATATTAAAAAAACAATTGATTCTTACAATTCTCTGCTCGATCCATTCTTCGTGGTTATACGGAATGCATCCGTCGAGATCCCTGGTTAGCTGATTCTTATCCAAATGCTCGTGCAATTCCTCGATGCAATTGCAGATGACCACTTTGAATTTAAATTCTTCCTTGAATAACTTACTGCTCACTTCTGAAATGGCCTTTTGGAATATCCCAGTGGGACGTAAGACGAACACCACTTGAATGAGACCCGGAAAAAATCCCTAAAAGTCGATAAAAACAAAAAAAAATTTTTTTTAGAAAATTGATAATTTTTTACGTTTTTTATTACAATTACTGATATTTTGAGAAGAACAGCTTTAACAGAATTCCATTTATCGCTTCGTCGATCGACGACTAAAACAAAACCTAAATCAGCATCCTGTAACCTGAAAAAAATTAGAATGTAGTGTACATATAAATGGAAATCGATAAAATTTTGTATCAAACTCACGATGGAACGCTGGTTAAATAAATAATAAGTTTTCTGTAATCATCATCGCTCATGTTGCAAAACATTCCAGTGTCTGTGAACTGAATGATGGGACATCCATTCCTCGCTTTGCCACCTAACATTAACAAATTAAATAAATTTAAAAAGTGTTAAACACCTGACTGTAGTTAGTAAACAAACTCATTATACCTGTTATGATTGCATGTTGTGCTTGAAGTAACTCTGCAACATCTCTTACTGTGAGTGGACAAGCTGTTTCATCCATTATGTCATCTTTAAAAATGAAAAAAATCAAAAACAAAATTAAATTCTAAGTAATCTTCAATTTTCATTTCATTTTCGTTTCATATCGTAATAAATATCAAATTAAATTTCTCTTTCGTGATACGAACATAAAATAACCTAATTTCGCAGGGAATGAGATATCTGTACGTTACCTGAATGTTTTAAAACCGCAGGAAAAAAAAGGATGTAAAAAAAATCCACATATAAATTTCGAGTGAAAGGCACACAAAGCCACCTGTGCTGATGCAGCTCAAAATGAATGTGTCACGCTTCACTTGATAAAACAGGGGGGAAAAGAATAAATAGAAACGAAGGGGAAACAGTCAACTACTGACTGGATTTCCTGATCGACAGACATCCTGATCCTGGGCCGTTCACACTGAAATTATTCGATCAATTAAGCCCCAAAAAAATAGACAAAAGGAAAAAATACGTAATTAAAAAAAACTTTTTCTTAAATTTATTTTTGTATATTTATTTTTAAAAAATGGTAATGTCATTTTTATTTTTAGATGAGATTTTTAACCGGCATCTGACAGATAAATAAGGACCGTGGCCGTGGGGGAGCGAGTTTCAACATGCCAAAATGCCAAAGTGGAGTTTCATCGGGCATGTTTTACCCTTCGGTCCAAGGTTAGGGACAAATATTTACTCGATCCATCAAAATCCGCAGAGAAATTTGAGTAGCCCCCATGTATACTTAGCTGAAATCGGAAATTGGAATCTATCGATCTCTTTAAAATCACTCAAAAGAAGAAGAAATAATTTCGAAACGAGAAAATTGGGAAAGGAAAAAAAACGATGAAAATTAATCAACCTGTATGACGTCACAAATTTTCGATTAATGATGATGACTGGCATCGAGCGTGACGACACTCATTGTCACCAGATGGCCGAAATAGAGTCGATCGTCCCGATGAGAAATGATATTGCGGTGTTCTCTCCAATGCACCCAATTCATCTGACGAAGACGTTTTGTTTACTCAGCACCTTTAAAACGAGCACCGAGATATCGAAAAGCTGTTCGTTATCCTCTTTAAGCCACCTGCCAAGGTTAAAGATGGGCCGGATCTAAACGATAGTGCGCAAGAGTCAGGTGCAACGAGGCGTACATAAATGAGGCCAATGCATGTCACCTGAAATTTCTCTTATCAACCCATTTTTACTGAGTTGTAAATCCTCGTTTCAAACTTCACACCACACACGAAATCCCCCTGAGTTTTAATTTTATTACACAAACTAAAAAAACATTAAAAAGAAGCAGTAAAAATTCAAATAACCACCGATCGATCAATCAGATTTAATCCTACAATGACATCTATTGGCAGAAACTCAAAACAACAACAACCATAATAAAAAAAAAATAATGAGACACGCAGAGAAGCGCCTCATCGAGTAAAAGACTTCCCATCACTCTTCACTCTTTGAAAATAAATAAAAAAAACAGTTAAAATTAAACATTTCATCCATAAATAAACACAGAAAACCTTGAGCTATAAACGAGTCCGCATTTTCATCATTTCATAAAAAAACCAACCAAATGATCCAAGTTTGCACTCGACACGTCAAAACCAGACAAAAACTTTTCGGAAATAATTGCACGGAAAAATGAAAATGCGCAGAAAAAAGAAATAAAAGTCAAAAAAACAAAATGGAAAAAAAAATTGGAGGATCGAAACCGAGACAAGATAAAACATGAAAAGATGTGTCAGTCTGTCACCTTACCTCTAAACCTAAATCTTCTTTGACAAAAACACCACCTCATCGGCCCGTCGTAGGGCACGACCCAACTCGGCGAGAACATGAGTGATTACGAGTTACAACTTAGTAACGCACCGGTGCCATTACCCTTCCCTCCCGGGGGAAGGGAACCGGGCGATCCGCCACCGTCCCCCCTCCTTTCCACCCAAACACACTGCATCGAAGGCCGCGGTAAAGCGACGACAGCGCCCTATTAACAAAGCGGCAGATACGAGAAGTAATTTGGGTCAAAGCCCTTGTTGATGCCCACAAAATCCTGGCATTTTGCCTAGTGTTGTCCAAAAGAGAAAGGCAAAATAAAGACATAAAATTCTATCATGTAGAGAATTTTTTTATTTTTTTAAAAAGGGGAAAAAAATCATTTATTTTCATTTGTAGTTTTCACTCGTTTAAAAAAAATAAAACAAAAGTGGAGTGAAGTGGTGAAATGGATTTCATCGATTTTTGATTTGAGGTTTTCTAGCTTTCAGCCTTCATTAGAATACCTTCTTAACCCCTTTAAGAACATGTGTGCCCTTTATCCAACCCGCCTCACTCACATACTGCAGTGGAATGTGATGCAGAGGGATCAATACGAGTACTAGTGCTTTGTAAATCTATTCAAAGAAACGTTAAAGGCAAGCTGGATTTGCATTTCCTGTTAAAGCCACTGGTTAAAGCGCCGTGTTAAGTGTCCCATTTTATTTCTTCTGTCCTTTTAAAATCTGGCTGTCATTTTCACCCGACAGATGGAGCTTTAAAACGAGTTACGAGATTGGATGCTGCTGAATTGACATCTGTCGATTTATTTCAATTCATAATTCTGCCTCGTTTGGTTCCATTATAAATAATCAATGCGTTTCCTATTACTTGTTTTTCTGTGTTTACCGTAACCGGAAGTGTGTGTCTGTGTGTGGTGTGCGCAATTTCGTATCTAGGTGGAAAGTGGGATTTTTTTCGGATTTTTTAGATTGTGATTAAATTCTGACTTCAGATGGGATTGGGAAATACTTTTTCTATCACTAGGCGTCAGACAGACAAAACCATCAATCTGTCTGACTTCTACACAAATTGCAGTTTATTTTTATGTATTTTTTTCTCTCTTTCTTCTTCTTTAAAAACTTTTATCTCTCACGGGATTTCTTTGCAACACGGCAAAATATCTTCCAATTCCACACAACACAAATCTATGATATGGACTACAGTGGTCGAGTCCTAAATAAACCAAACTTGACAATATGGCGCTGTGGATGCCACACACACAGGGCACACACACGAAAATCTTGAGAATTACAAACCAATAATAGCATAACACCACTCCTTCCTCCGCAAACAGAAACTAATACCCGGATAATATACGAAAGGATGAGAACACATCCATGAAACCAAAACCACCCACCACACACACACACGTGCTGGAAAACGACCACAAAAGCAAATGGCGCATAAACAATTTTGGAAAATCATTGTCCAAAAAATAAAAAAATAAAAATAATATCTTACAATCTCCAATTCCTTTATCCCGATAAGATTTTCAACAAATCTTGTAGTATAACTAATGGCCAAATCTTGTCGTATATCCCATCAGGGACAAAACCCAGAAGACCTTTGCGAGCGATAAAATATACAGGGTGAAGCCGGTGAACAAGAACATAACTTATCACCTGAAATAATTTTTGAACTAGGTCCAATTTCAAAAATCTGTTTCATGCATTGTAGGAAATTTTGGGTGGGGAATCTGTTTCATACAAAAATTCTCAGAAAAAAGGCTTAATTTAGGTATACGTAACAATAAGTAAGCCTGAAATAGGGCTCAATTGGGACTAAAGTCATCTTAAACAAAAATTCATTACTGTAACATACCACTATTCGGAACTATCAACTTCATAAACTCGTCCCATCTGCATATCAAGGAAGGAAAACAAGTTTTGTTGATAAGCAAAATTCCCAAGAAGGTAATGACAGCCCAGCTTTCTATCTACTAACATCCTTCTTTACAATCTCTATAGTCTATACCATACCTTTAGTCTCACAACACAAAAAGTCGTCGACTATAAACCAAAACATGACAATATCCAAGCACAACACACGCCATCCCTCATTGGCATGCATAAGCAACCCCATTTTTACACTCCATCGAGCCAGATACAATCAGTGGCAAAGACAGCCACAGGAAGAGACATTTCTCCGTTTCTCCATACACTCGCATCATCTCTATTATATTCCCTATGATACCCGCAATACATACTAAAAGAAAAAAAAAACCACAACCCTATAGAAAATCAAATAAATCTATCAACCGATCCTAACACGAGACAATCAAAGTGATAAATAGAAAGAAAAGAAACCGCTGGTAAAAAACGATAAGATTCCCAGAAGAAAACCCCCTGAAAAAAAGGCGGGGTATAATTTTTATTTTATCTATATTTCTTTTTCACACATTTAACCCTGAAATTATGGTAATTAGGCCCGGAAGGAGGGAAATGGAGTAAAGTAATGAATGATTCAAAGCATATTTTACCTTTTCACCTTTTATTTTACCCAAACAACACCCCATCACCGCAAACACACGAGGAGGGAAAAAGAGAAAAAAAAATCCTTATCATTTGTATTTATGATAACTATTCACGCAAACTGGCATGAAAGCAACCCCCAGCGGGAAACCATCCTGCATGGCATCCGGATTCATAATGAAGCCAGACATTAAACTTTTTTTTTTTCTATTTCTCTCTCCTTTCCCTCACTCGACTCGATTCGACTAGACTTAGGCCTAACACGTTAATGTTCTTTTTATTACCCGACTTGCACTTCGCCCAAAAAAATATCATCGCATTTTGCTAACGACAAACAACTTTCCATTTCCATTTCCATTTCCATACCATTTCACTAAACTCGAATTGAAAGCCAAATCGGTACTGCACACAAGAGTCACAGACACATGCGTAGTAAACAAAAAAAAAATTTTTTGGGGGGAGTTTGGAGGAATAAATCATGGGGTACTTACATTTTTCACCGCCCAACTTGAGCCACAGCCAATAACATCTCCAAAAATTATGCGGTGGTGGGCCCGAGGTCCAGACGGGTTTCGAGGACCCGGGTCCCACCGAGGATATCCACACGTGGCTCATGGCACCGACATCCGCTTCACCACTGTCGAACTCGTGCAACTACACACACCACTTTCGACTGCATGTCGGGAAACGTGGGTAGCATACAGGTGGACCCGTAACCAGTAAACACGGCGAGCAGCCATCAATGACGTCACACGTCCCACACTGGACCGTAGTACGCCGTGTGACGTCATCGCGCAGAGCCGCGTTAACCATGTCCGCACCCGTTGCTCACCGACTCCCGAATGTCGTGTGACGGAGCGAGCGCACGAATCTACACACTGAACGCGCGCGCGCGCGCTCACTCACGCACCCTCCCTCGCCATGCCCACCTCCGCATCCCTCGGTCGATCAATAGCAGTTATGGTATGAAGGCCCATGGCCAAAGCTATGCGGAAATTAGCGCTCGTTGCTCGCTCGAACGTCGTTTGTGCGACGGCTCCAATGATTAATTGTGGTCGTAATATGTAATAGAAGACTAAAGTGACCAGACTTGTTGATTACATTCAATTAATCGCTCTTTTTTAATGTTTCGTCTCAACTTAGATATGGCAGTTTTCACGGTTTCGGTGTTGTGTTTAGTTGGGTGAAGATGTGAATTAATTTTTTAGTTAAAGATGAAGTGCGGGGAAGAGCAATTTTGTTTGTGTTTTGTTTTTTTTTTTAAAGTTTTAAACGTCTAGAGACCATTTAGAAATTGCTTTTGGGGGTTGCAGGATTTGTTTTATGGTGTTTTTTTGAATACTGTAGTGTTTGGTTGGTTTGTTGTTGAATTTAAGGTTTTGGTTTAGTGTGGTAATAAAGCAATTAAAGAGGAATGAAAATATGTTATTTTATCATTATATGTTGTAAAAATGTAAATTTGTTTACAACTCTAACTTCATCACTGCATTATTTAATGTGGAATGCCAAAGGCCATGGCGCAGGCGCCAGTAAATTAGTAAGAAGAAAATAAATTACCAAAAGTATGACAGAAACCAGCCAATCTTTGTGGCAGCGTTAAATCCGATGTGAGTTCTACAATTTTTTTTTTATTACAGCCAATCTGAGTCATAGCATCATATATCTTCATGAGTTCCATGCATAACAAATACGGAGTCGCTCGGGCAACATCAGTTTTTATGACGTTTTTAACCTTTAAAACTACTGCGCCAAAAAGTTTACTCGGTGCAAATATTGGGTCAGATCTGACCCGTAAAATTCGAATGTGCATGCATTCGAGCATCAGAAACTTCTAGATGGAAATTTAGAATGCTTTGCAGGCAATTCATGCAGCAGGAGTCAACTAGAATCATTTTTAAAAAAAATTTTCTCAGTTTCAATTTGTTGATTTTGTTCCATATAATAAATTAATAACAAAAGAGTAAAAAAACAATAGGGGTTTTCAATAATCGGTCAAATATCTGAGTTCTTGATCGTTCTTGTCACGCAAGTTCCTGAACCCAACATTGCAAAATCCACATGATATGGCATTGACCACTGGGGTGAGTAGTCTCACAAGAGCACTAGTGCCAAAATCGAACAATGGCAAAATTTTCTTTCGAGAGTTTTTGCGATTGCACTAGTGATTATTCACCCCGTTGGTTAATACCATTCCACGTGGTTGGGCCAGGTACTATGCGTGCCAGGGATTGGCAGGTTTTCATATAATCGCACAACCAAGAACTTGGAAACTCGACTGTAAGGGGTCTTCATAAATCAGTCGATTTTGCGATTTCTTGATTGGGCGATTATGGATTAACCCATCAATCCCTGTCGCGCATGTGGTCCTGACCAAAACTGGGGATTTGACACGTGATTTGACATTACCAATGAGATAAATAGTCCCATACGCGCAGTTATAGTACCAAAATCACAATGGCAAAAGTTTGATTCTGAGCGCTTTTGATATGTATAGGGGACTTCATAAATCAATCGATTTTGCGAGTTCTTGATTGTCCGATTATGGATTAACCCACCAATCTCTGTCGCGCATGTGTTTCTGACCAACACTGCAATAACCACACGTGATTTGACATCACCAATGAGATAAATAGTCCCATAATCACACAAGTGCCAAAATCGTACAATGGCAAAATTTCGATTCTGAGTGATTTTAATATTGCACTAGAGTGCAGGTGCGATTATTCACCCCATTGGTTAACACCATATCACATGGTTCTTGCAGTGTTGGGGTAGGAACCATACACAACAGGGATTGTTGCGTTATCGACCCCTATTTACTCGTGTAGGATTTGTTAAAAAAAATTTTAATCATACGGTACATTGCATAGCGTTTACTTTAAAAACTTGAAGGAAAAGCATTTGATCCTTTTTAATCATACGCAACTGGAGGAGCAAAAAATAATCCTACACGAGTAAATGTTTTCCGATCATTACAAGTACCCCATGCAGGATATTAAGTTTTGCCAAAATGCCATTTTCAATTGCCTCCCCACAAGAGTCTTTCGGAAAAGACCAGTAGGTTGGATTCCACAACTTCAACATATAAATCCTTCACACCACAGAAACCAACCAATCAGTCCCAAGAATCTGCACTTAATTACAAAATCCTATTACTACACAGACAGTCTCCAGCCAGCCTTGCAAGAGACAAAAAAAAATTTTTTCTAGGAGACTTAAGATATTATTAGATTAATACTGTAACGGAAGTGAATGGGGTTTCTTAAATCTTATTTACATTTTTTTCTTAACTCTTAAGAAAATATTTGTCTCCTTAAGTTTTATGGATTGGAATTACAGATAACCAACCGTTGAATAAATCCTTGTTCACTCGCATAACATCCTGTCACGACTCGATAACACAAAATATGGACTAGATAACCGATATTAGAGACTTCACGGAAGAAGATATAAATGCAACTCATGATTATAACTTAAAAATATAACTTCTAAATTTATAAACTCAAAGTCAAGTTTATGACTTTGCGGAGTTTTGAATTTATTTTTGAAATCGAGCAAACTTCGTACTAGAGTTTGCGCAGAAAGGCTGTCTTTTATAAGTTACAATTGTCTTAGTCCTAAAATTTCAATTACTGCAGCTTGTTTTAACACTTATTACGGAGTAATTGTTTTTAGTACTTACATAACTAATTAAATCAGTCCAAAGTGCCCAGAATTGATGGTACGGATGACAAAATTTTCACAGTTGAATTTTAGAGTGGTGGGACAGCATGATGGTCACCATTTGCAAAGGGATAGAATCTATTATAACTAAGTTCTACCGAAGACATGCCGCCGTTCGGTTTTTGGGTGGTTTTGGGTGTAACGTGTGGCTTTTTGTGCTTTTATTTGTAAAATTGGACCAATATTGTGTGCTTTTGTTGATATTTATAAAAATTGTTGGTTTTTTTGTATTTACATCTGATTTTTTAGTTGTATTTAAAAAATTTCCTCAAGAAATCAGTGCATAATCGCAAAATCACTATCTTCTAAATTTAGGGGACTCAAAAATACAGACGATTATTGAATTATTGAATAATCGTCATAATCCATAATCGTACAATCGTTTTCATTTATGAAACCCCCTACTGTAAGTAGAGCGAGAAATCTAAGGATTATGATGTTACAAAGCGAGCAATACAGATTATAACTGTTACTTTATAACTGTAACTATAAATTTGTAAGCATTTCTGTGCGCAAACTCAACGATACAGAAATTTTAATATTTTTTTTAAAAAAATAGTAAAAATTCTTAGGTGTGCATGTGACAGTCACTTGCAATTCTAAGAGTCGCAGATTTATCTATTGAAGTTGACTGTATCACTAAAACCGTTAATCCTAAATTTGGATGGACTCCTTCGTCTTGGCATCTGGACCGGGTTCTATTTATATCCATACATCTTATTTAGCCAGTTGCCTCGCATCGCATCATTCTTTTTTAACGTTTTTACTCGATGGAGGAGACCTCTCTGTCCCTGTCGTCGTCGTCGTCGTCGTCGTCGTCTTAAAACTTTCCCTCATCCATGGCAACTGGGCGAAAAGCGACGACCACCCACGACGAAGATGAGAACGACGACGAGTTTAATTGGCCCGAAGATAACGAGTTTGTGCGTCGCGCGATGAGTTTGGGTCATGACACTAACGAGGGGGTCATGAGGGCTGGTTGTTATGAAAACATAGGTGGTGGTGGTGGTTGTCCGTCTTGTTCGCAACTGTACTCGTTACCCGTACAGGTACCGATGCGCTCGTGCGTACATCAACAACGTCTTTCGTGCGTGTGTCATGCAGAGAATTTGTACACCTCCGTGAGTCGAATTCATTGCCCTAGTGTTGGCTTTGAGTATCTCAATCCCAGAAATTCACTCAAGGTTTTTTAGAATTTTTTGCATTTTTTAGAAATTTTTTTTATAAATAAAATTTTAATTTTTAAATTTTTTTTTTGTTTTTTAGTGTAAAGATATATCATTGGATCAGAATGAATGGAGCGATAAAATGAGGCGATTGGAGAATGATAAATCGTCACTTGCGTTACAGGTATTTAATTGAGTTTAATTTAGTTTAGTTGGGTGTGTTTGTTTATAAATAGTTTTTGCTGATTTGTTTGTTTGTGTTGATAGGTTAGTGTATTAATGGAGCAAGTGGATGCGCAGAATGAAAAGATCCGTGATATCGAAGTGGTTTTAGAGCGGGAGAGGAAAAAAGCGCACAAAATGGAGGAAATGATGCAGCAAGAGATGAAATTGAGGTCATCGATGGAAAATCAGAAACTTGATCTGATGTCCGAAATGTCACGACTTAAATTGTGTTTGAGCAATTTAGAAAATGATAAATTCGAATTGGAAAAGAAATTATTCAAATCCGAAGTAAGTATCATCTCTCTTGGAATAAAAATAAAATAAAAAACAAATTTTTTTCTTTCTATGCTTATAGAGCGAACTTGCCAAGTTTCAACGAAATTTTGATCATTCCTCTTCCTTTTACTTCCGAGGCCGTAAAACCCCAACACAAGAAACGAGTAAGTAAACCGTCAATTTAATATGCCATACTATTGGCAGCACTATAAGGGATTAAGCGAAAGCAGAACTTATAAGTTATAATATAAGTTCAGTCTTATAAGATCTTCTTCTGCAAAATCCCTATTTTATAAATTAGCAGTAAAAAGAGTTCGCGCAAGTCCTATAACTTATCGACAAATAAATTTTTTAAAAGTTTATAAGATAAGTCAAAAATTGGAGTTTGTGCAATTTCATGAGTGATGTAAACTTGCACAATTTAAGATGGCAGCGCTCATGAATGACAAGCATTTCACTTATTTCCTGTGGCTAAAAAGTCATTCAACAAAATGGTGATTACAGGATAAATTATTACGAAGTTTGCCCTAGTGAAACTTCAAGACTTAACTTATGACTTACGAATTATAGCCATGTAATAGAATGACTATAAGTCAAAAGTCATATCTTAAGTTGCAGTTTATAAGTAGGACTTGCAGTTTATAAGTAGGACTTGCATAAGGAAATCTTTTCCCAAC
>JAQFZO010001762.1:0-14399 GCA_034695885.1 Geophilus flavus
CGGGTTCAGTTCGTCACTCTTTCGTCACCAAAGCAACTTAAAAATAGAAAAAACTGATTTTTTTTTTTTTTTTTAAATGGAGTAATGTAAAATAATTTTTGGTTTTCTAATTTAATAAATTAATACATAATACAGATTTATAAAATATTAGTTTATAACTTTTATAAATTCATGCATTGAAAAAAATGGCTTATTATACACTACACACTGATGACATAAAACACCGGGGATAAAAATAAAAGCAATAAAATTATTGTCGTCATAACTTCATCATTGCATAGGAATCCGATCCCGCCCTCGACCTCAAATTGAAAAAAGAAAAAAAAAATCATCAAATATTGCCTCGAGGAAACCTTTCACCTTTTATAAATCCAAGCTGACAGACAGCTTAGAAACTTGTAGTAGGCACTATAATTATACGCTCGATCGAGCTGAATCTTCCTTTTTAAAAATCCACAACATAATTTTTTATTATTTAGGTTATTTCGTGGAAAAATCTAATTGTCTTTTCCATTTGACTTATACAACGTTCAAAATTTGTGAGAGTATTTCCTTTGTTAAATTCCTGAAATGTGTGTCGATTCACATTCACGTGTGAAACCAATAAGTTTCTTAAATTCCATTAAATTTACATGGAAATAAATAGCTCGTCCTAGGGCAATATACGAAATATATATATATAGGTATATTTTTTTTTTTTACAAAATTTGAATAAAAGACGATGAAAACATGAAAAAAATTGTACAAGTAAACCAGCTCATCACCCCTTTTGTCCAAAATCAACTTCCGGTTGGTTCCTATTTCTTTCTTCCTCTCCTCTGTTCGACCTGCTTCATCTTGACCTTGTGTTCCTATTCTTCTTCATGCTCCATCACGTGCAATACACTGCGCATGTTCAACGTTTGTAAGTTTATATAAAGAGGTGTAAACACAAAGCTGTGCCATTCTCCATCACCATGTACTACCACTACCTAGTGACACTGCTTTTCTTATTCCTAGTAAGTCGGCTAATTCTGTATCCATTCCTAACATTACATTATACATCTGCTGCTTATGAAGCGATTTCAATTTATGCATTTAATTGAAGGGGTTTGCTTTGCTTTGCTTTGCTTTAAGCTGATAATTGATGAGATTAATTAATGTGCCTTGGTCTGCTTACCTGAATTTTAAGCAGTCGAGTCGAATTGTATGCAAATTTGGGAGGTTTCCTAGATACGGTAAGATACGACGATGCATTAATCATTTTGAAATTGAAATGAAAATTTCATGAGACCGAGTTTTATTTTTTGATTTTTGCCCGACCCTATCAGAAAACCAGAAACTTGATTTTTCTTCATTTTTCAATAATACCGATTGCAATAAAATAATAATAATAATTCTCACGATAGATCGTAATGCATTCCGACAATCTTTTCTTTTAAGAACATCGACAATGCAGTTCAACAATCCCGCCAAGCCCGAATGTCAGTTTTTCCCGTGTTGACCAACTACCAAGAATCCAACGCTACACTTTGGTCGGAAACCCTAACGACCCCAATGATGAAACACCCACCCTTGATAAGAGTGAGCCAAGTCAGCTCCTCTTCGGTCATAACGGAAGAAAAAATCATCGAAACAACTGAAAAAATTAGCCCAGGAAACTCCGTAACGATGACGTCACAACTACCAATTTTAAGGAGAATGGGCGTTGCACCAAAAGCTGTCAGAAGGGTGAAGCCGACCACGACGTCGCTGCCCACTTCGACCGACAAGGAGACGCCGGATGATGAGGACTATCAAGATGAAAGTGAAGAGGAGGAGGAGGAGGAGGAGGAGGAAGAAGAAAAACCTGTTGGAACCAGTTCTGTTTCTCCGTTGCGAAATCAGATTCTCTTCCATCCCCGGAATAAATTTATTCATCAGATCGGAAATAAAAATTCATCGAGGCCACTCGTCCTTAAAAGAACGACCGCAAGGACGACGAATAAGCCCAGTCCCAGTCCCAGTCCCAGTCCCAGACCGCAGAGATCAACGACGTCGACGACGACTGCAATTCCAGTTACGACCAAGAAACTTTCGTACAAACATAAATTCAGGTCGACAGTTCCTACGACCAGAACGGCGACGTTGGTGACTCAGACCTCTTCGGCGGCGAAAACCACGAAAAGGACGGCCGAAATCACTGAACGTGAACGTGACCTGCAATCTACTACGACTGCAATTCCGACTTTGCCCGTAAATAGTGAAAACGAGCAGGAGAATGCAGGGGTAGTAGGTACCGGTAGTAGTTGGTCGAACGTAGAAGCAGCTGTGGAAGAGAGTAATTATTACGGTCGAATGAGCGAACCGGAGGTCGAAGTAGCCGATCATTGGGGCGGTGACGCGATGGAGCAACAAGTTGTCGAGCATGGAGCGTTGTTATAATACTTATTTGTATAGTGTTGTTTTTTTTTGTAGATTAATTTGGTGCTAAGCTGTACTAAGCCTCATATTTATACAGTAAGAATGTATATGCAAAGAGAAAGTATTATGTATTGTTTTTACTGTATAACGAGTCAGATTCGGATTCGGATTCGGATGGCCGATCCCAACCATGCAGTCAAGTTGAATTGTTAAAAATGTTGGTTTTGTTTGCTTATGGGAATTTAAGGTAGTACGTATACCGTACTGTAGGTAAGTTATTCGCTTTGCTGTTTTTATTATATGGTAACCGATTAGTAACGGAAGAAAATTTATGCCATGATGTCATACGAACTATTATTTTTGGTCTGTTAACCAAGGAAGAGAAGCAGTGCTTGAAAAATCAATCACTGCAAAGCAGCACGAAACATTTTAGCCAATTTAAGACTGAGAATAATATACGGTAATTCTTTAAATTGCCATCGAATGGTACCTATCAGAGCAGTAACCTCAATGCACTGCACTGTTGGAGCCAGCATTAAAATCTACGGCAATGTTGCATCGCTAGGTGGCACTTAAGCTATTTACACATCCTTTTCACCTCGAACTATAATTACTGTACGTACGTATTAAACTTCATGAGATGTGATAGGTAGTGTACGTACATATAAGGGGGATAACTTTTAAGAGTCCATAACGACTGTAAATATTCATTACAGTTTATGTTCCTTAGTGTTCCGACTTCAGCATGAATAATGGCAGGCTGCTTTTTCATTTGTAAATCAATTTCACGGTTAAAGTTTTTGAAATTATTTATACTTTTAGAAAAATTTAGAAGAAAAAAACCACAATAAATTTCTAAAATTTGTAATAGTACGGACCGATATGTCATATTTTTTGGAATGATAAATGTAAATTGCAAAACTGAAGTTTAATTGACGCTCACATTTTACAAAATTGCTCGAAAGAATAATTTATGTTAAATTTTTTCATTAAAAACTCCTCTCATTCATTATCACCTTTTGAAGAATTTGGGGTGAGCTGAAGAAAACCTGTTTTATTTTCTTTAATGGCTAAATAAATTAACTAAAACCTCATCTCTGTCTTTGATTCCTTGAGAAAAACACTTTGTTTTTACTACTCTATAAAAGTACAAATTTATTCAAGGGTTATTAAAATTTACCGTTATTTTGTATAGATATTTTTGAATAAAATACGAATTTATGTGACGAGTAAACTTGATTGTGTTTAAAAATTAAAATGCTTTCGCCTCAAACTACCAAGTGGAAAACAAGTCCTTCGACCTCGTAGCCTACATTTGGGCCACTTTGCTATGGATACACGAAGCCGGTTAGTCACCTGTTGGCCATCACATCAAGAACATGAACACCAAGTATATCCTCCTGGCTCTTGGTTTAACAGTGATATTACTTACCATTTTACAGTTTTCTAACGTAAGTATTTCGTGAAAACGCTTCTGTGGCTGTGCTACAGTATACGAACAATCCTTAGATCGATCGATCGTTCGTTCGTGGTGGTTAGTTGGTTAGGGGGAGAAAGAAAGAAAAAAGTAATCTTACTAACTTGTAAGTTGATGACATTTTTCATCAGACAAGTCATCTTATTTTTTTTTTTGCAGTACGGTATATTTAAAATTTTAAAATTAAAAATTCAATTTTTTAAAAATAAATTAAGCAGGTTTCATAGAATTTACTCGTTTCTTATAATTTTCCAACAACAGCTTTAAAAACTTGTCATTTCCATTTAAGGCTCAGCGCGAATCCGTTACTGGAGTTCGAGCATCATCCGATTCAAAAAATGCCAAAAATGCAACAAAAAGTATTGCGAAAAAAGGGACAACTGTGAAACCAGGTTTTTCCAGCACAGCAAAGGCTAAAGGTAGAGCAACTACCCGGAAGTTCGCCAGTGGCAACAGACCTAGAGCTCCCATTACTGGCAAACCAGTACCTCCGAGCACGTCAAAACCAAAATCGAAGAAAACCCTTTCACCTCTTCTCGCACCGAGAAATCCAAAACACACCACGACCACCACTCCCCAACCGGACGAAGACGAATATGAAGCCGAAGAAGAAGAAGATTGAAAATTAGTTTCACTTTCTTTTATTTTATTTTACCATTCATTTTACTCGTTAAATCAAACTATATAAATAAAGATAATAATAATTGTTAACAATGTTTAAAAAAAAAATAATAATAACTTTTTTGTACGTATTCTTTGTTAAATGTTTGATTTTTTTTTCTTCTTTTAAAAATTTCTGTTAAGGTGTGCGTTGTTTTATTCAAAGTCCATGACACGAATACGAAAAAGGCGGGAAAAGAAAAGACTGGGAAGGAAAAAAATAATAATAATAATGAGCGATACTTAAGTATGTGAGGTTGAAGTCGTCCACCTTGGGAGGAAAACACAAAACTCCGCACCTTATTCGATTGAAATTCTGTGACCTGAAATTCAAAGAAATTTTAAATAAAAATTCAAAAAAAAAAAATTTATTTTTTAAAGAAAAAGTTAACCAGTTTTGATTGGTGATTGCCAGTGGTGCATGATATTAAAATTAAAGATCAAGACTCAAGAGCAATTTTTTAATTTCTGCTTGCTTGTTTACTACTGTGATCATGTAGTTTTTTATTATTTTAATTTCTTAACACGCAATTGTGATTTTGCTTCGAATGAATTAAAAATGCGATTGGAAAACTTTGAATCTTTTTATTTAAAACTGTGTGAGTACGGTAGTGCAGGAAAGAGGTGCCTTTTAACCAGTACGTACCGTTCCGTACCGTAGATGGCACTGACAACAGATAATCTGTCTGTTGCACAATCGAAGGTTAATCCAGTTTTATTTTAGCATGGCCAAATTAAATAACTGACACATCAATCAGTCTGTCGAAAAAGAAATGCCAAATGGATTGGAAAGCTAAAGGTAAAATCCGAAGGTCCTTGGCTGGATCGTCGGATTCTGTCTGCATCTGCACTACCATACCGTATACATAATTCATTCCTGCAATAATTCGATGACCATCGTCGTCTCGTAGACGGAAGGAAGTAACCGTCCCTCCCATCTTTAGGTTTTTATCTGGGTTAAGAAGCAAAATCCTTTGGTTTCACAAGTTGGGTATTCACGTAACGTACTGTACTGTACGTACGAGCCCTCGACTATTCCATCTGAGACACTGATTTGTCCCTCCCATGTGTGACTAGAGTTAGCACTTACATTAGCACTACAGTAAGTGTCAGCGCAAAGTCATCGTAACCAGCAGCCCACTCGACTTGAAACGTGTTGTTGTTGTTCTAAGGGGTTCTCTGGAAATCATCCGTCGACGGCTCGACGCTTTGTCGTATGGATTCGCGTACTACGCAAGCCAGTGGAGGGAGATTCGTCGTAGACATGTGTATCTCTCGCAGGAGCTTCAGTGTCTGTCGTCGACCTCCTTGGGCTCTCGTAACAAAAATAAATCGAAAATTTAACACGAGGCCGACATTGGATGCGAAAAATAAAAAAAATCCAAAAAAAGTTAATAAACCTAACCAGCTCTCAACAACTTCATTCAATCGGATGTTTTCATAAACTGTGTTAAAATATACTATATTCATTAGGTAAGTACCGTAGGTACATAAAGTTGCTAACGACACCTCCCTCACATTTTGTATAACCGAGTGTAAAACCTGAAGCATGCCAGCCACAGCCACAGCCACAGCCACAGCCACAGCCACAGCCACAGCCACAGCATCATCACAGAGGGTAATTTTCGAGAGCAGAAATTCATTGCCTCTTGTGCGAGTTTGACATGGACCATCCGCTAGAATTTTCCACAAATAACGTAATACATACATTATAATACACCGACAGCATTTGCATCCCGAAAGTCAGACAGACAACCTCAAAGTAATAAGAAAACACGATGAGAATTATTCGTATTCTATTGATACTGTATATCGATCGATGTTACACTATTTACAACAAATTAACATGATTTTTAAAATTGCAAATCTTCTATCACTGCTTCTTCGTCTGTCTTATTTTCGATACCACATTTGAACGGCTTTCATTCTCTTAATCTTCTTTTGTAGTTGTAACACCCCATAAAGAAGCGCTTCTGCCGTCGGCGGGCATCCTTAAAATTAAATTAAATTAAATTAAATTAAATCAAAATAAAATATTTTCGATAAAAATTTACCTGGAACATAAATATCGACTGGTATGATTCGATCACAACCGCGTACGACAGAATAGGAGTAGTGGTAATACCCACCGCCATTTGCACAACTACCCATAGAAATCACCCACCGCGGTTCGGGCATCTGGTCGTACACCTAAAATCGAACGAATCGATTACCGGTACAGAAAAATATATATAAACTTCCTTTCCTTAGTTTAATTTACCTTACGTAAAGCCGGCGCCATTTTATTAGTGAGCGTTCCGGCGACGATGATACAATCGGCCTGACGCGGACTAGCTCGAAAAACCACTCCAAAACGATCCATGTCGTATCGCGGTGCAGCGATGTGCATCATTTCTACTGCACAACATGCCAAACCGAACGTGAGCGGCCACAAGGAACCTTTTCTGCCCCAATTAAGTAAATCGTCGACTCGGGCGAGTGCAAATTCCGCCGCATTATTCGTTTGAAAAGGCGAGTAAGGACGTTTTTTCAGCGGGGCTGGTTTCGTCGCCTCTTGTTGTTGTTCTCGGACTCTGAAAAAATTTAAATTCATCAATATTTGTTTCTTTTGCTCGGTATTTATATTACTGTATCGAATTTGCGACACGTAGAAACTTGTTCACTTGCTTCCCGAACGCACCCGACAGCAACAGACTATTAACTGCAATTGTGAGACGAACAAGTGTTAGTCGGTGGATAACGCATTGCCTTTATTTTAATAATCAAAAACAATAAAACTCGTAAAGATGTGCTCGGTAGCTCACCTAACGGCGCCATTTTCCCTGTGCCTGTGGAATCAAGCGAAAATAGAATTTAGAAACGACGCAACGTCATTCGATATCCACACCGGTTACTATTTTCGCAGATAGATGGCAGCAATTACCCTTTCTAAATTTACGGTTAAAATAAAATCATTCAGATAAAAATCTGACAATTAATTCTGATACAGAAAATTAAAAAGTAACAGCTGCATCATTCGAATCAAGAAATAATAATTCATCGAAAGTTTCAAATTTTGCCACTAGACAAACTTTTTCGTTTTCCGATCGATTCCCATTTTCGTTCGCATTTTCCGATTATCACGTGACAAATTAATTACCATACAGGTAAAACTTTATTTCCTTTCGAAATATTATTTACTCGATTAAATTGACACGATGATTTTTATTTTCAGTAACTATGACGACACTGACAGGGGGTCGACGAGGCTCCCAGCTGGCTGGCTCCTCAGACACCACACTCGACACCAAAGTGGCGTCCGCAAGGTAGTTTTTATGGAGACAATTTGGCTGCCACCCAGACGACTTAGAAAATTTATTTTCCTTTCAACCAGCCTCCTTCCAATCATACATCTATTTATTCCAGCTGTACATAATTACTAAAGTCGTACTTTTCTCGTTAACAACAGATTTTACGTCCACCAAATCCATTCATGTCGAATGAAAACGAGAGGAAAATGACATAAATCAATGTCGAATTGAGAAATTGCATGAATGGACTCCTGACTGACTTCCGTGTATGGATTATGAAAAAAAGTGATGTTATATTTTTTTTTAAATAAATGAAAAATTAATTTTTTTCTATTCTACAGATGAGAAAATGTCACCTGATAGGTTCCAAAATCTATTTTTGTGATTTAAGCAGTATTAGTCAACACAAAAAAAAAAGTTGAAGAAAACCGCTTGGGTTTGCAATGATGTCACTAGGTCTATTTCCTGTTGTCATCTTAGATTTGACATTATTATCCATCACAAAAAAAAGAAGAAATTTAGTATTTATAAACTGAAATGATGGAAATTTTCCTGAAATTATAAGTTTGATCATATTCATTTCACATAAATGTTAGATTTCAGTCAGAGAAATCCACAGCTGAACTAAAAATTAAAATCACTTTTTTTTTTTAATGAGTTGTTTAATGAGTTTCATAACCTTGGAAACAAAACCCGGTTCTTGATTAAAATTGAACCTCAACTCATGCCCGTTACATCAAACCATGACTCATCGACCTCCAATCAAAACCCACCAACTTTACCAACTCAACAAAAACTGGCAATAATCACTTTGGCACTTGGCAGCGAAGCGAGTACAGGTAAACAACCACGAGTCCAAATATAACCACGTGACATCAACAAACCAAACCTTGACAAAACCCAAGTTAAAATTCATTTTCCACAAAACGACAAATAATAATGCCCGTATATAGCGTGCAAAAACATCATCAGACCCCCGGGATGGCTTATCCAGGCAGGCAGGCAGGCAGGCAGGCGAGGCGTCCCGACTCCTGCCAGAGGAACCCTCCACCCACCTCTCCTCGGAGGCGCCAGCACCAGCGCCAGGTAGAATCGATCTGCCCAGAAACAACATGGAGATAAAGTCGGTCGTGATTCACCCGGTTGATTTCCATACCAACATGGTCAGTGCACACCTGCACCCGTCCCTTTTCTCTCTCCCTCTGGTGTGTCATTGTTGAGGGAGAGAAAATGCTTATAAACGATGTAAAGTCATTTATGTGACAGTGAAGAATCGTTTTCATTCCACCACTCGATTGCAATATCGGTCGGTCGGTCGGTCGGTCGGTCGGTCGGGTGATCGTTTTATGCTATGCGTAATTTATTTATTATTATTATAATATAATTTATAAATCTATAAATTCTCTCCGGGACGTCAGACGTAGTAGTACCTACCTACCTTACAGGCTTATACTGACTGTATGTAGCTATGGTGCTACTGAACTTGTCTATAATGATGATGAACGATTTCCTGTGAATGTTGTTTTAGTTTTTATTTTATTTTATTTTTATTTTGTCGACCGCATTCCATTTATGTTTCGTGGAACTAGTTCTCTCAGGTGTGTGTGTGGACCCAACGAACCCGACCCGAGCCGCCTCGGGGGCAGTTTTTTGATGGTCTCGGTGACCTTTTCATTCGTTACAATCTGTTGCCCCTGATCACGTGACTCGATTCCTAGTGGACGTGTTTCTCTATTATACCTGTACCAGTACTGTAGTTTTTTGTGTTCCGAATTGTGCTTCAATTCGGAGCTATCGTGATGGTCGAGTCGAGACGCCCATGAGTCACTACCAACGCTTGGCTTTTTTCCAATGAAATTTTGGCGCCAAAACGAGGTAATTTACAATTTTATTTTATTTTATTTTTTTGGAGGGGAGGGGAGGAGAGGGTTAGGGAGCAGGGTGGAGAGAGAGTGTGAAAGGGGAAAGGTAAGCTCGCGTATGAAAAAATTATAATCGATTTTGGACCCACAGACCAAAACAAACTAACAAACAAACAAATAAACCACAAACAAAAAGCAGTGGAGAAAAAAAATTTAGAAAGTATTAAACCGAAAAATGGCCCATACAGTATACCATAGGTAGTAGTAACACGTAACACAAAGCAAAAAAAAAGAAAAAAAAAATCTCCAAATCCCCCCACTCATACCAGAAAACAATCTACGAAAAGATGAATAAAAAAACATTATGATTCAAATTTATTTTTATTTATTTTATGGTTGGGAAATACTGTACTGTAGGTGATGTTTGACCCCTCGATCATCATGCCCGAAGGAACAAACGGGGCAACCCCTGCCTGCATCATGGGGTGGGTGGTTGACCTTTCTCTCTCGTACGTATCCTTCCTTTAAACTGGTTTTCGGTGCTGTGTTTTGCTGGGAGGAGCTTGCGAGTGAGTTAAGGAACTGTTTGCCAAATGGCGGCGCACTCTCATTGGCTGACCTTGATGTTTTGGGTGAGTCACCGCGTTTCTCCCGAGTAGAATACGAAGCTCACTCCACTTTCGTTTCGCACTCTTCCCTCGCCTCGCCTCGCCTCGCCTCGCCTCGCCTCCACTCGGATCGGAGGACCCCCACGCAACACACTGCATCATTTACACGTGGTGAGTGTATCACATTTGTTCACAGTGTGGTAACTGTGGTTCGACTTCGTGCCATTCGATTTTCGGCGGATGGTTACCTACTGTGGTTTCATCAAATTCGAATGTTTGCTATGATGTCACAGGTGTGGATAAAGGTCAGAAACATTTTGTAACATAGTTTCCTTATCTAATGATGATAAAATCACTGAAAAATCACTTTTTTTCTGTTTATTGGATGATAATTTCTATTTATTTATTTATTTATTTATTTATTTATTTATTTATTGCTTTTACTCTATTTTTAATTTGAGTCGATTTATTTTATTTTATTATTTTATTAATTTAATTTAATTTTTTTTATTTTTATTTTATTTTATTTTATTTATTTTAAAAATATTTTTTGATGTTGTCAGTGTTGGTTTTTATTTTCGTGTGCGTCAAAGGGTTAAAGTCTAAAAAAATACGGCAAAAGGATCTCGAACACACACTAGACAGCTTGGCACCTGAGTCGACGCCCCCAACTCTTTCATGGCGTTTCGCGTGCAGATGAGCAGGAACTAAACATTTGTGAATCTTCTCATACAAAACACTTTTTTTCGCGTTTTAAATGCTTCGTTGAGCTCGACACCTGGATCCGGCATTTATACATTTTTTTTCCATTTTAAAATTAAAACGTGTTTTTTTTATTTTTTTTATTATGTATATCTACACAGTAACGAAAGTGCGAATTCCTCTTAATCATCACTTTTATCCCCTTTTTCCATTTACCCATCCGTTTATTGTGTTTCAGCAAACACAACTTCGCAGCATCTTTCCACGAAACGTGGCAAGTATCGCATGGCGAGACCTTCCCAGAAGTAGGTTATTGATCAAAAATCAGTGGAATCTGGGCGGCGGCTTTAAATATCACTCTCGTTACATTTTTTGAATTCCTTATCAAATATTTGTATCATTGATACCGATTATTTTTTTATTAAATTTTTTTTAAATGAATTTTTTCCTCGGGGCCGGATTAAATTTTTATAACTTGTCAAAATCGTTCTGTGGAAAAGAAGAGAATTTTTTTTTTTCTTCAAAATTTAATACCAGAGTTCGGGTGTCGAAGGTGTGCTTCATGAAGATATTGGTGTTTTTATCCGATTGACCTTGAAGTGTTGCATTTATCTGCGATTCGTCTATTCCGTTCTCATGGCAACCCCATCCCAACGATGATGCGGATGGTGCGAATCGATTCTGGCGATTTGACGTCACGACATTCATTCATGTACTCGTTTTAGGCCCCCGTTTGTCTTCTCGGAAAGGGGATCCGCGAATTTCGGGACTTCGGACGCACTTTTCGCCCAGTCTTTGTTTTCCCACATTTTTCTTTCCTAATTATCACAAATTCTCGGTAAGTTAAAATTACGTAACTCGCTCTCCACAAGTGTTTTTCTCGGTTTTTTCGTTGCTTGGTTACCGATCTTACTGCATTGTAGCTTAAACATTTTTCCGACAGTGAAATTTTTATTATATTTTTGGTGAATTTATGAGACGTTTATAAGGTTTACGAGAGGGATTTTGAAAATACTGAGAAAAGGGATCGTGACCATAGTGACATTTGCATGTTTATGTGTTTTTGACATTCAGGCGTCTCGTTTGATGAAAACGGAACTCGAAAAGGGAGCGCAGATGGATGCAATGAGGACCCAACCAAGCAGGACAGGAAAGCCCACTTTATTTGGGAAAGGGGGTGCTTTTATTAAAAATTAAATTTCTCACTAAAAAAATCAACGCGTAGCGCGAAAATGATTACAATAATTAATTTCTCTAAATCGAGTTTAAAAATAAAAAAAAAATATATAATATATTATAAAAAACATAATTTTTTAATGATGCAAATACCTTAAAATACAAAATAAATACATAATACAGTAATAGAAAGGAAAAAAAACTGACATCAAAAATATTCCAAAAATACCTAAAATCAATTCCCGCATCCCCCACCCGCTCCCTCTAGTGACGTATTTCCCTCACGACCCCAACTCCGAGTTCCCCTTACAGATAAACTCGTCTCAAACCCCATATACGTAACTGCAGCTTCTCTTTTGTTCGAACGCTGCCAATCAATAGAGGAATTCGGTGAAAAATTACCGCGCATGTGTGGCAGCTGGGGGCGTCCCTCCGCCCACGCGCATTTCCTATTTAATGGCCTCTATTTCTCCCCTTCACTTCTCCCTCCCTCACAACCGTTCATGGCATCGTCCGATATTTTGTTGTGTCGCCATGTTTCTCGGATTCCATACTCGCTTAATGACCGACAAGCGCGATGGCGCCGTTTAGCGTCCCAAAACACAACAAAAGCAACAATCGAAACAGGTGGGTGCAACTATCGCACGACAAAATTATTTTTCCCAAATTTTTACTGACAGGTGGTTCCAAAACGCACCTTTCATTTGTAGCCGTCTGGGGGGAATCTCCGATTCGGGAAGCAACGCCGCTGCGTCTGTCTCGTCTCCTCACGTTTGCCATCGAACGACTTCTTTAAGCCGCCGGCATTGCCAAAATTTTCTTCACATTTCGCTTTCGCTTCTTGATTGATATTTTGTGTTATTTTTTCTTCCATTTTCGACGAGTTCATTTGCTGTTTCTTCCTCACGAACCCCCTGCGAGAGACGCTGATCGATGTGTGGGGCTAATTATATTGCTGCAATCCCCTCGAGTGCTCGGGTGGCAATGGCAATGGCAATCGTACCCCTTCCCACACTGCTCTCCTTCGTGTGGGATGATTTTATCAACTCCAATTCATTAACTATACTAGTAATCGAAAAGATGGTTGGTAAACATTTTTTTCAAGGAAAAAACGAAGAAAACGTGTTGCCAACTCTTAACAGCTGTAGCCATTTTTTTTCCTTTTCCTTCGATGGGGTCACCGAGCATGAGGAAAAAATGTAAATGCATCAAGGTTGAACGTATTTGCAACAACATCTGTGTGGGTTCTCAGGTGTGTTTAAAGTCAAGTGATTAGATCATCCCCGTGTGAATGGAATAATCTGAATTCCAGTGTACATATTTCATCCGTGCGTCATTTTGTTTTATAATACATCGATATTTTTTTTATCATCATTATCTGAGGGTTGCAATCGATCATTTTTCATTTTTTTGATTTATTTATTTATTTATTTACTTATTTATTTAGGGATTGAAGTTCATTACGTTTCCCTATTTGTTGACATTACAATTAAAAAGATTTGATTTTGATTACAACACAATGCACAGAATTAAGTTAAATGACAAGTGAGTTAATAGTTTCATCAATTTCATTTTACATTTTTCATAAAATTTGTTGTTAATAATTCAAAAATAATTTTTTCCAGAGTTACTTTTCCCGAAGTGCTCAATTTGAACAGTTTTGTCGTCAATGACATTGACATCGAAACTAACGACGACGCAAGTACCACCGACAGCGGCTCAGCATTGGACGACGATCTGGGCCCACCGGTCAATTCTGCGATGTCGGAATCGAACGTCGCCATGAATATGTCCGACACGGTCCAAGACGATGACGAAGGCATCGATTTGGGCTGTTGCAGTGGAAGCAGTGGAAGCACGCAGAATAATCAAGAAGTGTCTGCCAATGAGAAAAATTTACGCCATTCTGCATCTACCAAAGGACCTTATGTATATGAACTATTTTCAATCATGGTGCATTCTGGCAGTGCAAATGGTGGACATTATTATGCGTATATTAAGTCCTTTAAAGATGGACAGTGGTATTGTTTCAACGATCAAAGCGTGATGAAGGTATAATAATTCTCTCGATTATAATTTTGGAATTTTCTAACGATTTTTCTCGTTTTTTTATTAAGATTACGCACGATGATATTCGGAAGACCTACGGTGGCGGGCCGAGTCGTGGATACTATTCAGGCAGTTATTCGTCTTCGACGAATGCGTACATGTTAATGTACAGGCAGATCGATAAGGAACGAAA
>JAQFZO010001763.1:0-14397 GCA_034695885.1 Geophilus flavus
GGCGTTTTATAGGTAACGCTTAAATTTTGGTTAGAAAAAAATTCTTTTTTGATATTTTTATTTTTTTGAAGTTGGAACACGGGTTATGCTTGTGACCAGATAATTTGTTTGCAATTAGAAGTTTTTGTTGGTGTGTTGGGAGATAAATTTAATAATTATTCAGTTTGTTTATAAATTTTATTTTAAAAAATATATACATAAATGAAATGAAAAAATTATTTTATTGAATTTTTGTTTGTGATATTCTTACCGGAAATGAAAATATTTTTATTGTGATAGTGTAGAATGGAACAGACAAAGATTACGACCAATAAAAATTAACATCCCATCTGGTGGTGTATTATTTACGATAAAAATAAAAAAATATTTTTTCCTGATATTTTGAGAAATATTCCGGAAATAACTGTATTGTAAACATGTTGTGAATTAGATAAAACTACAAGGAAAAAATTGTTTTCTGTAAAAACAAACGAAACTACATCGTTACGCAACATAACAGTTTGATTTTTCCATAACCGAGAAAATTTTCCGCACTTGACCTTTAAAATTTTAATTTTTAAAGAATTTTCCATAGAAAATAAAAAAAAAATTACTCATCATCAAGAACACAAATCTTCAATTATAGAGATTTTAAGGACGGCGCTTACAAAATCCGTAGATAAATAAAAATTTAAAAGAATAAAAAAAAAAAGAAATAAAACGATAAAAATTGTAGTGGGTGGGATCACACTTTAATTGCTTTTCACAAGGTGAAAAAGGGGAGGAGAAAATTCTAGAGGAAATTAATTTGAAATTATAATCAGATTCTCCTCACTTCTTCGCCTCTCTATAGTACAAACGCTTTGGGCTTGCTTAATCCGCATTTACCGCGTGATGGCGTCGTTTTTGATAGACGCATGCGCAAATGGGACACCGGAAACACCCATTAATTCGACAAACAGACCAAGGGGCCAGTGTCCAGGTGCCATTTCCCCCACCACTTACCAATCCCACCTCACTCGTCTATTCCCCATTCCCGCCCCGATGCGAAAACGAAGCAAAAAAAAAAAAAAAAAGATGGGGGAAGGTGAATATTAGTACAATCGGACAACAAAGGAAAAAAGGACCGCTATAAATGAACCCTGGGTAACTGTCAATCAGCTCAATAAAAGAGGGCAACTTGTGAATTTTAATTATATTTTTCCAGCACCAGATGTCCCCTTTCACAAGCCACTATTTTCCAATATGAGGTAGTTGCCCATTAACTCTCGTTTTCTGCTCGCTAACGAATTTAGGCCTAATTCGTGTCGTTTTATTCATTATTATGTCAATTTTAATTTTTAATAGAATAAAAAAAAATTTTTCTGGGTCTACCTAGATCTAATTATGCCTTAAAAATATTTGTACGGGTTTGTCGAGTTGTGTAAATATTATTTTATTTACTTTTGAATTTTTTTTAATATAAATTATTTAAAAAAACTTATTTCTACTTTACTTCTTGTTTGGTTAAATTAATTCGAGTCTTTTCATCAAAAGAAACGAGTAAATATTTCAGCTGTACAAATTATTGACTAACAATTTTGTGGTCGTTTTAATGAGAATGCAGGCAATTACAAGGGTCCAACGAGGGCTTTAAGATAAATGTCTCAAACTGGCTTTTGTCTATTCATGCATTGGTGAGCGAAATCTGGTGGCAGAGCCGCACAACATCAATCACACTCGATTCGCTTTTGTTTCAGGCGGGAAGTGCGCTTGGCTGTCTTTTAACAACAGCGCCATTAACCATGGAAAATGGCGAGTCTAATTATAAATGGCAACGAGGATGGATGACGCACGAGGGGTATAGAATGGGTCCGAGAAGAAAATCGGAAATTGGACAATTGTCGGGACTCGTAATTACTCGGTGACGTCACGAGCGGAAATTAATTAAAAACGGAATAAAAAATTATACCATTGAAAATCTAGTTTTCTTTCGGACACCACTTTGTTTCGCGAGCGAATCGATGAAGATTGGAGATTGTGTTTTTCAAAAATGTTTACACTAATTAGAAAATTTCTTTTGCAGATTGCATTTCCCATTGATAATCAATACGCACTTTGAATTTTTCCTTAGGAGGTTTACAAAATGTTAATTATGGCATCAAAAATTTTGCCGTATAGAAAACCAATTATCCTTTCATTTTTAAAACCAGAGCGTCAATTTTAGCATCAAAAATCGTAAACAACTCTTTTGGAAGTCCCACTCTACCGAGATAAAATGGTAAATCCAGTGTCGATTAAGCGATTATTTGGATTATCACTCGTGTTTTTTTTTAATGTGAAATTACATCATCGCCTGATACTGCTTTGATGTGGGCTGCAGAGAACAGATATTCGGAAAATTCGTCCACGAGATTTTAAAATTTTGAAAGATTTTGTAAAGATTTTCAGAGATTTTTAAAGGATTTCTGGGATTTTGAAAGTTTTTAAGAATTTTGTGATTAAAGATTTGGAATTTTCAGGGGATTTTTGGAACCCCTCGACGAGATTCACTAACCGGCGTCACGTGAGTTCTACTGGACCAATTTCAAAAATTCAAATCGTAGCGATTTAAATTGAAGAACATGGTTCACGCATGCGCAGCAAACCCAAACGTATTTTTTTTCTGTTTTACATCTTTTTTGTTAGATATAATTAAATCAGAAAGATTTAAAATAGAAAAGAATGCAAACTGCCATTTCGATGCAGTAAAAGAACTAAATTGGGTCTCTTCCCTCTTATTATATTACCGTGGCAACTGTTTCTTAGGTAGTGCAGTTACAACAATGGCAACTACAATAATGCTTCTCAAATTGTACCAAATTCAAATCCCAATTCAGGCAAATTTAACTCACAGCAAGCGCTGTTTAATCCCATTCAGCAATTCCCACAACGGCGCTCAACACCCTGAAGTTTCCCTTTAATTCCATAAAAAAACAACATTTACAGCTCACACTTAAACTGCCATTCAGATTAACAGCCTTTAAAAGTATTTTACACCTTATCCCAGACTACACCATTACCATAATGAAGCAAATTGCTCCCTTAAAATCATCCCTTAATAATAACAATAATTCAAATTAAATAAAAAAAAACCTGATGAAGAATGTATATAAATAAGGTAAACAAGAAAATAGTTTAAAAAAAAAACCCCAAGAGGAAAAAAACCGGTCCTTAAATTTAAGACTCGGTGTTATAATTCAACTTCATCTATCAAAAAATGGTTCACACCCCCATCGCTGGTCCGGCACGACGGACCAAACCCCGACTTTACCCTCAAGTTTGATGAGTTAGTGTGCGAACATGAACTTTAATTACTCCCTTTGCGCTGTTAAGAACGATTTTCCAGAATGTTGAGCCCCGGGATAGATTTTTACCTGTACGACCTACGACCTTCATGAAGTACACGCGCTCTGCATTTAAGGGAGGGGACAGGTGGTGATTAAAAAGTTACGGAATCATTCAGGTAATGACGGGGTTCGAGCAAACTTGCACAAATCGTGGCCGCTATTTCGCTTCTTCGCTCGGGGCCACGTGAAGGCAAAATCAATCAAACCGATAGCATGAGCGAAGTTGGGAGAAATGCAGGGAAGGGAACGAAGGGGGGAGGAGAAGCGAAGTGTGGGAGGAGGGGGTTAAAAGGATCAGCACGCGTTTCTCATCAAACGGAATAAAAGATGGCGGCGCGTCCATTACGTGTAGTGCACGCGACTTGTTCGTCAATTAGATTGAGATGGAAGCGAGTTTTGATTTGATTTTACATTTAAGTGATTGATTAGAAGAGCATGCCAATCGAATGATGTATGGAAATAAAACGATCTCCGAGTATTGGTGTGCAACAATAAACCCAATTTACCAATTTCAACTCAAATCTGTTTTTTTTTTCTGTTGCTTACTTTGCTTTTATGGAGGATAAATATAAAAATTTTATATTAAAACCTCGTTTCGAACTGTTATATAGATGTTTTTAAAAAAATTTGTGAAATAAGTAGATTTTTTACAGTCTATCGTGTAATCCGATTTTTTTTATTGCAATTTCTGATCTGCTTCGATGATTTGGAGGAGTGTAGTTTTTATTGTTTTGCTGACATGTTTGATTTGAACAGGGATTTCCCCGATTAAAACACTCCGGAGACAAAACGATAAATTCTCACTTTAGAATTAAACTTGAGGAATTCATCGTACTGTATTTCCAATAAATAAACAAATGTAGTCACAAGATTTAATATAAATCAGATGTACAATACTGAGGATCATTTCTGATTTTGTGTATATTTTGCTCTGTAGTGAAGCATCATGGGAAAAAGCAGAAAATTTTGAAAATCTCGTTGATTTGTTCAAAAATCCCAAATCTTTAACGACAAAAAATGTACAAAAATTCCCTAAAATCATAAAAATCCCACAAATCTTTCAAAATTTTTAAAATCTTAAAATCTCATTCATGGGGTCCAAAAATCCCAAATCTTTATCGACAAAAAATGTAAAAAAAATTCCTTAAATTCTTTCAAAATCTTTACAAAATCTTAAAATCTTGTTGAAGGGGTCCAAAAATGCCTAAAAAAATGTTTAAAAAATTTCCTAAAATCTTTCAAAATCTTAAAATCTCGTATGGGTCAAAATACCCTTAACCTTATATACAGTACACAACAAAAAAATATTGGTTGTGTCGCAAACACTTTAAGCGACAATTCGAATCATCTAGTTATTTCGGCATAAAAATAAAGGCAACCCAATCAAAAAACCAAACAAAAATTAGTTGGAATTAACGACTTTTTCCCATACATTTACACTCAATTTACCCCCCATTACCTATCTCTCCTTTCTTTTCACTTATTACTCCATGATCTTTCCATTCATCCTAATCTGGAGTGAAGTAATTACATCATTTTTCCCCTCGTCGCCTATTTTCAACAATGTTATCACCCGCCAATTAGACCGACAAAATCCAGCTATCGTATCGACCACCAAAAATGACGTCACCCGTTCACCCCACTGCAAAAACCAGTGTCGGCAAGTGTGAGGGGGAGACAAGACAACCCAAAACCCCTCGACGTGGGGGAGAAGAAGCAAAAGGAGGACCAGACCAGTTTGAGGAGACTTCTCATTGATTGGTTGCAATTCTATCTTTCCTTACGGCAACCCGCTGCCATCTTGGGAGCCTCCATTACATCCCCAAGGGGTTGTGGGCGACGAGGACTCGGTATGGTATTCGGGACGAACCCCCTCCCCTCCTCCTACCCTCCCAACCGACTCTCTCTCTCCCTTTTAACGTTCGTTACAACGAAATTCTAATGAAACGTGAGGGGGTCCAGGTCCGCAAGAAAAGAGACGCGGCGCGTGGGCGTCTCCGCAGTTGACTCCCAATCTCCGGCGCGTGCTCGGCGTTCCCTCTCTCCCCCTTCCTTCACCCACTACCCCCGTTTCTCCCACTGAGACGGGGGGGTGGGTCGCTTTGGAAAATTGATCGCGGCGCCAATATGAGTTTCCATTTTGTTATTAAAAACGCCGAGGCCTCGCTCCACTCGCAAATCTTGACCGAGACGCAGACGGAGGCGGGGGCGCGGTTCCAAATGTCACTCGACGGCCTTCGAAAAATGCCAAAATGGACTTTTCCGCTGTGTACACAAACTAACCCATCAACAATCGTACCGTACTCTCGCTCTCTCCCTCTCTAGGAGAGCGACCTCTCTCGATTAAATTTTTGTTCAAATTAATAAAACCCATGGGATAGACCTCTATTGGAAAAATGTCTAAAAATATATATGAAGATAATAAAAAATTCCATCGGAAAGGAAAACAAAAACTGCAAGTTAAACACAGTTAAAAATGTAAATTTTGAAATAATATTTTTCATAATTCATTCTGTTTACGAATATGGCTAGATTAAATCGTATAGAAAATTTATTAATATTTTTACTCATATTGCTGGCCAGAATTTTCCATTCCTTCGTATTGCTATGTAAATTCGATTTCATCTAAGCTCTCTTTTTTTTTTTCCTTTTTCCTTTTTTCTGAAGGTAAGCTGACGCGCTGTGGATAGAGAAAAATCATTTTTATTTTTATATGTATTTTTATATAGGAAAAATATATATATATATAAAAATAAAAAAAGATTTTAATAATTTTTGTTAATTTATTCACATATCAAATAAATTGAGTTGCCGTTGCTGGAAATTGTGAGAAAATATTGCTCAATCGATGTTAGTAAAATCAAGATTAATCAAAAATTAATGAAATGAAAACAAGTTAATTTATTCACATGTTGAGAAATATGTTGTTGAAACTTGAGAAAAGTAAATAGAGAAATGATGAAAAGTTAAAAAAAATTTAATCACTGCAAATTGCACTGCAAATATGATAAATAATTATTAAATAATTGTTTAAAGAGGAAGAAAACGCCATGAAAATATTGTACAGCCTTTTTTTTTTTTGACTAAACAAAACTTAAATTTTTACTTTTTGTCAACTTACACTATGTTTGAATAAAAGATCAAAAACATTTATTAATTATGTAGGTTTTATTTCTCAGCAAAAACCCATCGCTACTGACAACAAAGTACCCTGAGTGACGTCACAAAAATTCATCATATTTTCTAAGAAAAACAATAAAAAATTCATTAATTTATTATTCATCTATTATTAAGCGAAATATCAATACATGCCATGTTTACTGACCACAAGCAAACTCACTACAAAATTGAAATAGAATTAATAGAGTTTGCACGGTCGTTTTCTCATATTACAGATAAGAAGAAAAAACGAATCTATGGTGTAGTACTTTTGTTAAATTAAGGTTTTGTGGTTAAATAAATACTGCAGGAGAAGTTTTAAAATGTTTAAATACAAATTCTTTGATCTTTAAACTCCTAAACAGCTACAGAAGGCAAGATTTACATTACATTTGCATTTTAGATGACATATTAGTGATTTTTTTTGTTGGAAACACACTTCCCCAAAACCAAATACAATAGTTGATTATGTGACCTGAAGTTTGGCAGGCAGATATAGAATTAGGTTAAACCATGGTTAGTTCCAGGTGTTTCCATAGATTGGGCTGATGAATTCATGTGATAAAACTATAAAAATTACATCATACATAACTATTTTAATTTTTGTTCCAAAATAAATTTGGTATTTGGGGAATTGTGTTCCTAAAAATCACTAACTCCTTATTACCTACATCAAAAATCTAAAATAACCAAAATTAAAAACTCGACTATATTTCCAGGACCCTTTATAAAACATAAACAAAATCTTTCCCTCTTATTTGCAGCATCAAAACATTCATAAATCCAAACCCTAACCCTCATTCCTAGACCCTAACCACGCTTAAACATCCTGCACGACCATCCTTGCCCCATAACTTAACCATCCCCTTTATACATTTACCCACCACTTTATATTAATCTACAATTTATAAATCTTCATTAAATTAAAACGCATCACTCCAACAATACCCACCATCCTTTACGACATCGTTTTCCCCATCTTAACAACTACGAAACAAAGAAAAGAATGGCACCTTTGACCTTCCTTATTTTTACCACATATATTACATTTTTACCCCCTCTCGTGCTCGTCCCTCTCCCTCCCTCGCTTTCTTTTTGAGAAAAAAATAAACTCATCCAATGTATACACTAACCATTAAGCAACAAACCCTCCCCCAATAAATCGTAGGAAATTTCTCCATACCCCCTTAGCAGGCGATCCCGCGTAGCAATCAAATTAATGAAAATATGATGACGTCATAGTAGAAGAGCGTCTTTAATAGACTAATGGCGCCAATAAATGTAAATCGCCAATTTGGCGTGCCTCCCTCTCTCCCCCTTTTAGTAGCTAATTGATGGCTTATTTCCGAACTCGCCTGACACTCACTAATTTGGCCCTACACTCAACGCGCGACATGAGCAATCGATAAAACTATCAAGAGCCGCCTGGCGGGGAGCGTCTCTCCCGCGCACTCCCCTTCCCTTCCAATCTCTGAGCCCTTACATCGCGATAGTCGTGTTGAATCAACAAAAGTTTGGGTCTCAATTCAAGTAATTCAGTTTTGCTTCTGTAATTGTTTGTTTTTATTTTTTTATTTTTTCTTTTTTAATATTCGAAAGGGGAAAAAAATAGAAATAAAAAATAGGTAAATATTTATATATATGAGGAAATTGTTTTTTTTTTTATATATTCTTATTTATGGAAGTAATATTTTTAATTTTATTTTTTATGTTGAAGAATTTTTAATAAAAAATATTAGGTATATTTGTCAGATAATCGATTAATCGATGTTGGGTGTATATATACGTATAGTGGGATACCAGGCCTGTAATTCCACTTTGTATGTTTTGCGCAAACAAATGTATGGTTCGGCTGTATTGCTTATCGATTGGGAATCGACAGATAGTAATCTGATACCGTATATTTTCTACAGGGTATAAACAAATGAAGTACTGTAGATGTAATCGAATTTAATTACTGTCAAATTTCAGCTAAGATGTGATAAAATTAAATTTCAAAACGACGAATATTGTAACGTCATTCTACTCTAAAAAGGATCCAATGATTTTAATAATGTCACAAAAACATCAAAAATTAAGGTCTGACAATCGCAAAATGTCGTCGACTGTTCCAAAATCATTAAAATCGCAATAATCTTACAAATCTTTAGAAATTTATTGGATCTTTGAATCTAACAAACTAAATTCGACTAAATGTCAGTGAAATTTATACAAAATCCATTTTAAAAAAATCCAAAATCCCAGAAATCCTTAGAAATCCAAAAAATCTTTCAAAATCTTTTAAAACCTATCGAATTTTCTGAATATCTGCCCCCTTTTCCCCGAACCGATGTTTCATGAGCGTACAAAACCTGAATTCAGTCCTAATTTTTATCGCTATAAGGGTAAAATTACCCCATACCAATATTTACCCACAATTTTCTCCCCAACTCGCGTACAACAAATATTTATCGAGGCAATTAAATCCTCAATTACGATTAATCCAATTAAACCCATCAACTTTTTCCTTCTTCTCCAATAATACCATGATGGATGTTCCATACATTCGCCATAACAAGAAGTGATCAGTGGTAATACCTCTATCAACCCGAATTCAGCGTTCTTCTAAGAGGCATTACCACGCTCAAACCCACAACACACATTAGATACAAAACCGAGAAACGAAATTAAATAAAAATAAAACCTGTAATTTGTTTACATCTATGAAAAAAAAATAAAAATAAAAAAAAACAAGAGGCAAAACGGCTTTTTAATGTCATAAAAAATGTGCATGCAAAAGATGACAATTTTTTCATATTAAGAAATCGCGCGGGGATAAAAACAGAAGGAAAATTCATGGAATTCAACAAATATAAAAAAAAATTGGTAAAAAAGAAAAATGCACACGTCACTCAGTAGTGTCTTCATGTAATTTACTATATTGAAAACAAGAAAGAAAAATATTCAGAGCTAAAAAAAAAAAAAAAAAATTCGGGGAAATAAATAAAAAAAAAATCAGCGCGTTTTTTGCGCGTCTCAGATGATTTAGTCGGATGCACTTCTTACGCCCCCTCCCATCACTCTAATCTAACCCTCACCCCCTTCACGTCGGCAAAAATTTAATATTGTCTCTGGGGGTAATTTCCTTCATTTTACTCGTGTTTTTCTTTTAACGCATCGCAAATGACGTCATAAAAATTCAATTAGTGTTTAAATTAAATTGCGTATTCACCTTTTTCCATTTTTAACTGCGACGTCACATCGCATCAACTTTAACTTTTATTTAACACCCACAATTTTGCTT
The DNA here is from genome assembly GCA_034695885.1 of Geophilus flavus. Classification (NCBI taxonomy): domain Eukaryota; kingdom Metazoa; phylum Arthropoda; class Chilopoda; order Geophilomorpha; family Geophilidae; genus Geophilus; species Geophilus flavus. Next base: position 9,790 of record JAQFZO010001763.1, read on the forward strand.
GTAGACGAGGGGGAATGAAAAATAGTCGAGAGGCGTTCATAAATCAACCAATTTGCTCACTCTTAGTTAAAGAGCAGGATCTTAATCTTAAACATCCTTAAAATTTTGCCAGACCCAAATAACGTCGTAATTCATCGCTGTATAACTGATTTCCACGAATACTCGTCGAAATTCTTCGGGTAAAAACGTAGAAAATTAAATTTTATTCGGCATTAATAGCGATTTTAATTGAATAATTAATTAAAGCGTCCAATGTAATCAGAAATTGGAGAAATTTTTTATTTGGTGTTATTGAATCGATTTAATTAAATGTAATTGAAAAGTTTATTTTAAATTACTTCCAATCAAAACAGTTCCGACTAAAGGGCAAATCCCTCGACTGAACCTCGTGTCGTGTCATTCCGGATATAGCAACATGTGCCATGTCTGCCCACGTGGTCTGCGTTTGAAAGGAACCTGCATTCCCGCACATAATTCCATTCGAATTTAAATTACTGCGCGTGATCTTGGATCAAAAAGTATTACTTTGGTGATGGGTGATTTATGACGTCATATGTATCCAACGAGAATTTTGAGGAGTAATAAAAATAATCTCAAAAATCCCTATGTAAAAACCTAAAATCTGTTGTAAGATTACGCGATATTTATCGACATTTTACGATATCTCTTTAAAAAATCCCAAATCTGTAGTTCAGATTAATTTATTTCGCAATATTTATAAATATTTTACGATATCTCTTTAAAAAATCCCAAATCTGTATTCATTCATAACCCCCTACAGGAGGTTATGATTCATTTTAATTGATTTTGCGATATTTATTTATTTATCGATATTTTACGATATATCGGAATTCGATAATATCGGTTCTCAAAATCCTGTCTTTGATTTTGAGTTCGTCAGTCCCTAAAGGATTTTCCTTGCATCGGCTCAATGCAATTTGCAAATTTTAAAACCCTAGTGGCAATTAAATCAACCAAACTAAATGAAAAACCGATTTTACCCCCCACTTAGAGTTTCTACGTAGACTCGCCATCGAACCTCACGTATCCAACTAAATTATTTTATCTTAATTCCAAAAAACCATAATAAAATTTAAAAGACTTTTTATTTTTTTCTTTTAAAAATCCCATTTACGAATTGATTCATTCACTCCGGCCATGATAAATTGAAAATTTATCTACACGTAAACACAATCAACCCCGTTACATCAAAAACCAATTACTACACTAAAAGCACTTAAATCACGTGACTCACCGGATATAGTCCGACTTGCAGAGTATCATGCCGGCCTTGGTGAAGCAGGAGCTGCCAATGTCCGCGAGTGTGGCGCCACAGCACGAGCATTTCAGACACGCCGTATGCCAGTAGCGATCGAGTGCGTGCAACAGGAACCGATCGATGATTTTCCCTCCGCATCCTCCACACGAACGCAGCGTTCCGTTCATAGCGCCGGCCGAGCACAGTCCGGACGCCGGACCGGCGCCGTGCGACGTGAGCATGTTCGGCCCCACGTGGGACGTCTGTTGTTGATGATGGGGCGGGAGCGAGTCGACGACTCCCGCCGACGATTGATTCGGGTTCATTATCGCGGAGACCTTGGGCCACGTGGCCGCCCCGCCGCCTCGCCACCCGGCGACCGCCTCACCGACCACCGCCGCCACTGCAAAGCCGGCTACGCACGATCACGTACGTTCGTCTACGTAGAGCTAGCTGCCAATAAAAAGAGAAGGAGGAAAGGGAAAGAAAAAAAACAGAAAAACATCAATTAAGTTGATTATTTCTACCTCTTTTAATCAAATATACACAGCGGGGGGTTTAAGGGAATTAAATTTTACATTTTCATGAAGCCCGTAGGATGAAATATTCAAATACTCGGGTTGTATGTGACAAGACGGCGCGCATTACTGGCAGAATAAACACGATTTAAAAGTTATTTTTTCCATTACCTTAAAACACTTTAATTAAAAATTAATTCCATGGCAATAGAAAACGAGATGAAAAATTAACTTTGATTTCTTATTCCATTAAAATCATCCCCCGACTCGGGGAAAAAAATGGGAGGGAGGAGAAAAAGGGAAAAAAAATCATCGAAAATGTTTGTCTGCAGGTAAAACTGAATAAACACACGTGACAACTCAAGGTGCAGAGAAGACGCGACGCGTGTGTTTCGAGTCCATTACCTCGACACAAATTTGTCAGAAGAAACTCCCCGTACAACAAAGCCGATCGTTTTTTATCGCCGCTGCTCATCAGCGACGCGGGGTTCGGTAACAGAAAACGCGGTTAAGTGACCGTCGATTTCGTTGCCGGACGCCAGCGAGCTTTTTCCTTGATTGCTCGCGCTCACGATCTTTTGTTTCTCGGCACGCGCGCGTCTCTTCGTTGTAGCGAGGGCCATTTTCCTTCTCCGACGAACCCATTTCACCATTCTCTTCCTCACTCCCACATCCCCCACAATCACAGCGCGAGGAGGCACGAAAAGATAAGGCCTTACGAAGAAAGGAAAGTATAAAAGAAAAAAAATATATTAAACAAAAAAAGGGGAAAAAATTGTAGCGCGCCCTCTCACGGTGCTGTTGGCATTGGTGGCAATTAGCAACGATTTAATAGGTTCTTTAATTAAGAGTAACCAAGCGGATAGACGGAAAAACTGACAACGGTTCGCGAATGACGTCATACTCGTGGGGTCCGAGCGAGTAAATACGGTCAAACCCAATTAGTTCTTAGAGGGTTAACTGGAATTTTAATTTCGGATGGAAATCGATGGTTTCATTAGAATGATATATAATTAGGGATACGGGATAATTTAATTTACAAATTACACAGTTTGCATTTTTCGAGCAGTTGTCGTTTGGGGATGATTTTTCTCGTCGTGCATACGGTGGCGCTGTGCATCGAGATCATTGATCTGGTAAATGAGAAAAACAGCATAAATTCTATTTCCAATTTCTAATTTTTTTTCTTTTTTTTGCTTTTCGAGGGTTTAGTCTTTTCCAAAATTAAACGCTATTAATAAAATTTTTGGCAGCTGAGAATCTTGTTTGTTGTTTAATTGGAACATTCCATTCATAACTCGAACGGGCAAAACGTTTATCAATTAATCCCGTCACATCAACATTGGAAAATTGAAATTTGAAATTTTAGGCTTCCCTGATTCGCAAATCCACAAAAGAGAAGGGGGGGAAAAAGGCAATTAATGTAAACATCGTTAATTCGGCTCAAGATGAATCGTAATTCCGGATGATTCGAATCGAACAAAATTTATCATTTGGTTTGGGGAAAAAATAGTGTGGCAGGCAAGCTCGAATGATGTTCTACGTGAAAAATCTCTGTAGAATTTAATTTAAATCGCTACGGTTTGAATTTTTCAAATAGATCCATCAGTAGAACTGTCACAAAATGATGTGTGACGCGGAGGCTGTGCCAGGTGATGACTTAGTTACTTCCGTCACCCTATTTTGATACATACAGTACGTATGTTGCGAGTTTATATCTTGTAGAGGATCAGGGAATGCTCGTAAATAATCACACGATAATCCAAAATTTTCACTCAATTCGAACATACTGTATTTTGTGTGAAGATTCGAATCACAGCCGAATCTGGATTTATCGTTTTGTCTCGCGAGAATGTGATTTAGTCGGGGAATTCCCCTGTTGTGGCAGCCAAACGCATTGCATACACTGACTAGCAACACTATAGATGGGCGCGCTATGAAAAATTTCTTTATTGCTGGGAAAAAATACTGAAGCTAAAGGTATGATTACACTAAACCGAATCATATGTTGTTGGGTCTTTTCTGAATCCTCTGGTCGTGGCGAGCCCGAAAATGTAGGTCCTACCTTCCAAAAATGTGCGCAACGATGAGAAAATCGCAATCAAATAGAGCGATTATCCATCAAGCGGAATCACCACTTTAAAGAAACCATATAACAATGGAACAGCATCGTGGTAGCGAGTCAGAAAATACACTTCCCACTTCATAAAAATGTGCACAACAGTACGAAATCAACATTTATATCCGAAACAGCCATCTTGAGTTTCAACAAAACTGGATAAATATGGATAAAATTTTGTCCCACTACCGCTGATGCTAGTTGCTCTATCGTTGGAATTAACATTACAATAAAAATAAAACTCGAAATCATCGAAACAACCGAAAGGAGAGAATATAACAATCAGAAAATTCAAAAAATTGAATTATAATCAGAATCCGTTTAATTCGAACCAAATTTCCACCCCCTGTACCCCGAATCGGCGAAATTTCCCCGTATAACACCAACCCACTATTTCATTCCATTATGTTAAACTCGGATCGCTTTAATACACCGTAACCGTTACTCAACGACGACACAATCACAAACAATCATTGCGCACACCTTTAACTACCCATTTTCCGGGGCGAAAGAAAAGCAATAAAAGAAACCTTTCAAACTTAAACCCCACGGTAGTAAACCCTCATCCTGACGGTCGAATTAGACTCAAATTAGCATATATCATCAACGAAGCGAGAGAACGCAAGAAAGATAGAAGGTTTTATTTTTCTAGCAAATAGAACAAAACCAAAACTTATGACTAAAATTAAAGTGGGGCAAAAAGTGAAGAAAGT
>JAQFZO010001764.1:0-14397 GCA_034695885.1 Geophilus flavus
TCTGGATATTTATTTTTCCAGGAACATTTATTTTCCCAAAAATCTTCCAGAACATTTGTCATAGTGGAGCCATAGCATGGCTTTTATTTTATAATTCTTACACTATTCATCACTCGATCATCCTTTTAATTTTAGATAGTATAAGAAAGTCAAAATCATAAAAAGATTTTTTGGAATTTTATTTTAATACGATTTTTAAAGATGACATTTTCTGGAAAAATTTCCATCACACTTATACTAGTAATTCATTCAAATTCAAAAAAACCCAACCAGATGACACTCTACCATTATCTTTCAGGAATGAAAATTCATTTTTCCAAACTTTAAAAAAAAAATTTCAAAAAAAAAAAATTGTTACAATCACCTTAAAATAACTAGTTACATACTATACATACAAAACCACATTTTTTCTTCCTAACTATCATTCAAAATAAATACCAGGTTTAAACTACTGCCACAAGATATAAGCCTTCAATTATTTTCTCAAATAAAGTGCAATGAACCTGACCTAAAACTACTTACAATGGATGTCCACAGATAAAGATAAATATATAAAAAAAAAAAAAAATTAAAACAAGAAAGAAAAAAAATAATAACAATTTTTTTTAAAAAAAATAATAAAAAAAATAAAAAAATAATCAGGTTTGTTTACACCTAAGCAAAGATTTCAACAGTGCACTTCCTCAAGTCTGACTTGACTTTTGAATAGAACGGGTGATGTTATCTCCCACATTCTCAGGGATCATTGACACGATTCTCCCGAGGGGGCGCTCTATCTACGGCTCAACTCCATTATCACCTCGACTCATTACCATATTTATTTACATATTTTGTCACAATGACCGACCCCCTCTCTATCTTTATGCTTTGATATACATACTCCATGGGACATGGTCGTAAAGAAAAACCAGGTGACATAAAAAGAAACAAAAAAATAAAATGGCTGCGAGTGAAATTCGCCTATGGACTTATATGGAGATGGAAATATAATTTGCTTTTCTGTATTTTCAATTGTGGTATTATTATTATGATGTTGGGCAAAAATAATCTCGTTTGAATCTCGTTCGCAGTTCACTTTGGCACGAGATTATTTCCATTGATATCCTTGTTATATCCGTGTAGGGTGGAGAACTGGAGAGAGAAGATACAACTTTTATCTGTCTTCCTTTGTCTGCGAGAATGTAATCAAACGTTATCTGTTTGTTGGGACTTGGGAGAGAAAAATGAATCCAACAACAGTAAACATAATTAATACGTCATTGTTCCCCGAAAAAGAGATAATTATTATTAGGGAATTACAATTCGTGTAATGTAAATTGAGTTGCATCAAAAGAGCAACAGTAAATTTCATCAATCAGTTCCATTGCGGCAGTAATAAACAAAAGAGACAATGGAAAAGATCGTTCCATTTTCGATTGGGTGACGGTTTGGATCGAAATTAATTTAATCGAGCTATATCACGTCATTTTTATGTCGTAAAAATGTTGTAAAAATGGAGAAAATAGAAAATTACTGCGTTTTCTAGATAAATCCATATAGATTTTAGCCAAATATCGTAAATTTGAACGCTGAGAGCCAAATTTCGAGGATTTTACTGTATATAAAACAGAAAAAACTCCCGCATGTTTTGATTTCGAGATTTGAAACCTATAATTAGAGATTTTGTGCAACAGAGCATTGCGTATCGATGAAATTACGTGCTGAAAATAAACACTAACGTCGATACGTGGTTACGTTTACATTCCCACGTTTTTTGGTTTTACTACGCACCAAATCCTTGTACTCGTAACAATTTATGAACCAAAAACTCGGGCATTCTGAATTTCCCAGCTGACATCACACAGCCTGAAATGATAAGACTGGCTTATCGACAGACACATTCCGCAGTGTTGTGTTGTGAGTTGTGACCGGGCTGGAACGATCACAACCGGTTACAAACATGGCAGTACTTGCTCATCATCCATTTTGTTTTTTGTCATCAGTTAGATGCGTTATTGAACTTTTTCAGATTTTCGTGCAACATTGTTGGCGGAAAGGATGTTTCAGGCCATGGCAAGCAAAACTATGAGTACCACGTTTTGAGGTTCAGGGCACACACTTAAGACCCCTTTCATCATGGAATGAGCTTTAGCAGCTGAAGATGCATGCTTATGAGCATGCGCATCGTCATTAGTTCAGATTTTGTTCATCTTAGCCATTTAGAAATTATTTGGCCAGACTTTTGTTTTACTTTGTGTACATACGCAAAACCTCTGTTAGGTAAATACATTCACAAGGAGAATCGTGAGTTTATTTTAGAGTTGCGCAAAACCCCATTAAGAAGATCCATGAAATTTCCTCACTGCATCACCGTATAAATTATTCACCCTCACATAACTTTTAACCAAATTCTTAAAAATTCTTGAAAAATATCCCGAGACAACATCGCCAAATATTTAATTAAAGTCAACTTAAAACTCGGCCATTTACGTAATTTTAAAAATGCACAAACGAACAAACACTGTTACCATGTTAAACGATATGGTGGCACATAACCTTTCACCACATGCTTTGTGCATTTTTAACCTCCTGCTCCAAGTTAAGAATTTTAAAACACGAAAATGAATTTCGTTTGACCCGCAAGTGCATTTTGTGCGCCATATAAAATTTGCATAGGGAATTACCTGCAAATAAAAGGCAACAAAATTTCCCAATGTATAATAATGGCCTATCTCGTATGTGAATCTAATACCATCATTCACTCCGGGGTTTGCAGAAAGGTATTAACTCCCATTAGTTAATGGGCAATCCAATTTATCCTACAACAATATTATGTTCCCGCTGAAAATAGTTCACATCATGTCGACAAACAAAAAAGCGAATGCCCTAGAAGCTGGAAATTGATTAAACTAACAGTCGGTCATCTCCACATGACGACTTTATATACTATACACATCGCGAGTTCACTTTAAGTAATAACGATAATGTTTTTTTGTTTTCTTTTTTTTTTTTTCTCCTTTTTTTCCAACGAGTTTTCTCCTTTTTTGTTGTGCACAGCAGTAAATATGATGACCGAACCAACGTTGCTATCTTTGTCTATGACCCGGAGTACGTGTTAATTTAAAATTGTGCTTCGCAAATGTTAACTAACCATAGAAATCATTAACATCTAGACCCGGTCTTCTCTTTGCCCGGCTAGCTTCAGCGGCTAAGTGATTAATGCATTTGCCTTTAAGCCAAAACCTGAAGAGAACTGCATGAGTTTTCATTTCGTTTCTCCTGATAAAATTCCTTTTCCCTTGCAAATTTTAACGAGAGCAATGCAACTGCTATTATTAATTATTATTACCATAAATCCTCTAATAGTGCACCCGCGCACTATTTGCAGAATTAAATTTCCCCCGCGCTTTATTAGAGACCCGCGTATTAATCGATTACAACAAAAAATTAAATTCTATCCAGTCATTTTCAAATTTCGTAATCACAACTTTGGCTCCTGCTCCAGGAAGTCAGATTCGTTTTTCCTAATGTGGATTATAATTTTATGCCAAATTCGAGTTCCAAACGTTGTCGTTTGCATCCCCGAATCGTTCCAAAATGTTTAACTGCAGCTTCTCCAGATTTTTCTCTCATAAATTCAAAAAATTGCAGATTAAATATCGAATTTGCGACTCGAAGTTTATGAAAAATCCCGAATCATCCAGAAGACCCGCGCACTAATTGCAAAAATCGAATTTTCTCCGCGGTTAAATAGAGACCCGCGCACAATTAGAGGATTTTTGGTATTATTTTTATATATTTTACTCGGTTTTTCGTGGAATTTTTAATTTTATTTTTATTTTTATATTTAATAATAAAAAAAAAATGTTGATGATTTAAAGGGAACAGCTCCTGTGGATGTGGGAAACCAGTATTGCAGAAGAACATGATATAACATGACAAATAATGCCCAGCAGACATGCAACTAGTTGGTTTTAAATGTCTTTTATACTTCTATTCTATCAATGGTGTATGGTGAAGTTATGGTGCCATCACGTTTATGGTTGCCGGTGGCTTGCCTGCCTTATACTATGCGTCGCTCGGCACACCCAACATCGATTGGTAATAAATGTTGCTTACAATTATAATTGTAAGTTGTTTCTTTCGATGGCTCTAACAAGGAACCCACGTGCAATAAAAATCAATTTAACTAGTTTTATTTCTTTATATGTTTGGAATATTGAATTAACAAAAAATCGAAGTACTAAATAACGGGTTTATGTTTCGTTCGTTCCTCTTTAAGGGCTTAAAGAACTTGGAAAATTTCCATTCCCATGATTCCAACACACAAAATGGCGTCTACAGTTCGAAAATGTCTTTGCACAACCAAAGTGTGGCGTTATAATGCTGTTTTTTTTTAAATGGTGCAGCACTGCAGCGAATCAAAGTGAATATCCTTATGGGATTTGTCGTCATGCAAATGGCGATTGATTTGTTTGCCACTTCAAACATATTCAATCGTAAATCTTGCCGACTGAGTGTTAAATTACGGCACACCTGTAGCATTTTGATTGTTTAAAGGTTAAAGAATGTATCCAAATGTTTTAAAGAGATTTTCTCAAGTATTTAACAAGTGTAAAATCATAACAAATCTCATACACGATCGTATAATATTACGATTGTCGAATTATTCGATTGTCGACTAATCCTAAAACGAGAGCAATTACATGGCAGGATGACTTAAGGTCACATGACATCCCCACATCTATTGTCAGGAGTGACTATGCCATTATCCACAGCGGATGTGCTGCATCGAGCCTGCGCAGTTCAAATTTTCTACAACACAACATTCAAAGGATAATTTGATTGTCCACTATATACAGTACGACTACAATCGTATCAGACTGTTTACTTGACAATGTATATACTCGTAATATCACTACAATGCAAACATATAGTGCTAGTAAATCGTCGGTCACTCACTATATTACAGTAACTAAACAACCAGCTCTTAGCAAGTGTGTGTGTTTGCAACTGTCGCAATACACAATTCCATTGGCCATCCATTATCACATGTGAAATGGCACACGATGCATTTCAAGCTGCACACACAAACAAAGCAAAGTTAATACAGTCCCAATTCTTTAGTACAAACAAGTAAATGACGAATAATAAAACGGAAACTTACAAGGGCGGATCTAGAAATTTTTTCAAGAGGGGGCGATTTTGGAAAATTTGTAAGAATTAAGTTTTTGTAAGAATTGTGAAAACTTTTGGTTAAGACTTTGAATGATTTTTTAGTGATTTTGACAACTTTTTGAAGATTTGAAGAATTTTTGAACGATTTTCTGAAGATTTTTGAAGATTTCAAACTATTTTCTGAAAATTTTTGAAGATTTCGAACGATTTTCTGAAGATTTTTGAACGATTTTTTGAAAATTTTGCTATTTTAGCACTCGCCCCCTTCGCCGCCGCTTTCCCTTCCCCCCCGGATCCGCCCTTGGAAACTTACAAAAAAATTTTCGTATTATGCGGTTTTTCGAATTTCGAATTAAGCAGTTTGAAATTACATTGAGTCTATGAAGAAAAAATCGGGAAATTTGCACTATGCGGTTTTTCGTACTAACGAGTTGGTACTGTAAACCCCTTTTTACCCCCATTTAAAATTTTAATTTTTTCCCTCAACCAACCAGTACAGTAGTAGGAAAAGAAGATAATGAAAAAAAAAAATCGAACAAACAAATTTCCCCCATAAACTTAAAACCAAAATCCCCAAATTATTCTCTCCTTGTAAAAGAGCGTGGTAGACCGTCCTTGTTCCTTTGCTGGTTGGTTGGTCTCCCTCTTTTCCAAAAGGGATTACATTCTGCCCCCTTGAGGAGATCACAAGCAACACAAAAGACCAGTGGGATCACAAGACAATGGACAGCTGTCTCGTTTCCCTGGGGATGGAATTGAGGCCTCTTTTGGACCAAAAGAGAAAGTCCTCGAGAGATTTCTGCTTCAAACACGGATTCATCACTCAATCAACTCTGATCATCTATTCTCTTACCAACACACTCGACGACGACCGAACCAAAAGGGGTCGACCGATCGACGACTGAGTATTTTATTTAATTCGAGAGAAATAAAAAAATCCCAAAAAAAATAAACAATAAGAGTTTAGAACAAAAGACGCTGCTGAGTCATCGACGAGATCAAAGGTGCTAATTTCTAAGGACGAGATCAAAGGATTAGGCCTAATTCACGTCATCTTTTAGAAGAAAGCTTTTAAATTAAGTCCCTAGTTCATTCGTCAGCTGTCATGGACGGGAAAAACCGAAACGAGTTTGAAAACCGCAAGTTTTTTTTATTATTTCTTTTAAATTTTATTATTATTCGACCTTCCCTTAACCGGAAGTGAGGTATCGGGGCCAAGTTTGCTCGCAACCACCATCTGTTTGCTGCTAATGACATCGACAGATGAATGCGATGAAGAGAAGGATGAGGAACGGAAAAGGGGGAATAGGGTGAAGTTCCCTTGTGTGTCGCACCTCTTGGTCACGTGTTGCAAACACGTATTGTTTGCTCAACGATGTAACCAGATGTTACTTAATCTGCTTACCATTAACTAATCCAGTGGGTGAGTGTGGAAATTGATTGGGTAACTATATGGAAGGGAAAAGTGAGACTGGTATGTAAATTAGGTGTGTTTATATACGGGGAAATCATGGAAAGACTTCTTTTTGGTTGTGTTGTATTGTTGTGGGGTTTTCCGATTCAAAGAGTTCCAGAAAGAGTAAAGAGTCTATTGAGGCGTCATACCTCGGGCAATGAACTAATCCGTATACAATCAAGGTTTTAAAAAAAAAGTGGGAAAGAAAGAAATTGATGCCCAGACAGCTGTAAAGTACGGACTGGGTGGTGATTGGCTGGGTAGAGAGTCTAAAGAGCAGACAATTCGGTTTTTTTAAGGTGAAAAATAGAAAAACTTATAATAAATCTGATAAAAATGAATAAATTGACAGAAAAATGACAATGTTTTTGTCATTTTCGGTTGATATGACGTCAATTTAGTGAGTTTTTTTAATTTATTAATCAAATTACTAGTTAAAAACTCAAACATTGAGTAAATATTTTCATAAAAAGTTGATTGGACGTTTGATTTATTTAAATTTGGTTGGAAACTGTTGGAAACTGTAAAAACACTTGGTGTGTTCGATCTAAGACGTAGATGTGACTTTTCTTACTTTTGACTTCACAATACTTTTTACGGCGTAATTGCAATGTCAGGGACTTCCGGTTTCGCCAAAAAGTCACGAATTTACAAACCTAACCGAAAATAAAATATAAACCTTAACTTGTAATTTTGATAATTAAAGTGTTTGACAAAACCAGAAGTCCCCAATACTGCAATACTTTAATAAATGAATGAGAAGTTGTGACGTCAAAAGTATGAATAATCCTCAAAAATCTCCCATCATGCCTTATCTTCACGTAGACCATCAAAAAAATACCTCCGGATATCCTTAAGACGAGTTTTTGCTACAAAGGCTCACTAGGTATATCCAGTCTTCACTGACTGACTGGATTTACTTTTTTAACTTGATTGATATCACTCTCATTAATGTTATTAACTTTTCTGTCGATCACCTGCAAGCTGCAAGCAAGCAAGCAAGTCGCCATTTTTTTTAATTTTCTATTTTTTTTTTTTATGTACGTAATGTGGTTTAGTTTAGTTGGTCACTGCATTATCGATTATAGATTATTACAAGTAATTTATACAATGTCATATCGATGTTGGCATTTTACTTGGAATAATTCATAAGTCTAATGCTCGGAGGTATACACACACGAACAATATTGCCAAATAGCCATTTCCATGTTAATGGATCATTTAATATTTGTGTTTTGATACTAAAATGAATCCAAATTTTACCCAATTTCCATACACCTTGAGAAAATTTCTTTCATAAATGTTCATTTGCACCTGCTGGTGTAATTGCATGCTTTCACCTGCAATCACTTTTCCTTACATCTTGGCAATGCATAGTCAAGGATAAAGTGACAGTATAAACCATTATAACCACCAAAATCAATAAAAAACAAACACTTACCATTAAAAACCAAACTTCACAAAGCCAAAAAAACAAGTTTTCTTACCTACAAATAAAAAAAAGAGAATAAAATCATTAAAAATGTTGAAAATTTGAAAATAAAAATATAAAAATCACGCCAATTCGCGTAAAATTGCAGTAAATAACGTCACCACCATCAATTTGTACAATTTTTTATTATTACGTTATATATTTTATTATTTTTTTTCATTATTTTAGGTGCCCGAACGCCTGTTACTCGAAGCCATAAATATAATGGAAGTTGCAGAGCACGTTCACAGAATGAAATGCCATCAATGTAACATGACTCAATTTTTCTTCGCCAACAAAATGATGGATTGATGCACATCAAAATGCATTCGATGTCACCCACGGTGGCAGCACACACCACCAATATGGAAGCAACAAATCAAATTGACCAGCAACCGCCGAAATTGGAATACACACACACACAAAACAGGAGGAAAAACAATCGAGTGGAATGAAATCGACTAAAACTTTTATTCCCACATCAACCAAACCTGTTAAATGTTTTATGCAATCAAATGGATTACAGCAAATGAAACAAAGTGAATAAATCATCGGTCACCAGATGGTTTCGTGGAATATTGATGAACACTGTGAAGCCAGGGTCATTTTTAAGCGTCTTTTTATGCATTTTTATCGATTTTATTATTAAAATGTCTCGTTTCTCTCATCTTTTGGATGTTTCGAGTGAGTTTTGATGTCTTGTGTGTCAATACGAGTGTTTATATCGAGAAAGGAATGGTTTTTAATGTATTTGTGAATGTTTTGAATAGGGGAAAAAGTCAATATTCAGGTCATGGACTCGAAAAAGATTGGTCAGACCTCTAACTTCCTCGCCTTTCACCTCGATTAATCACTGTACGGTTTGCATGTCTGACAATCTGACAGCACACACTGCTTCTGACAGTATTTTAACAATTTAATTTGTTTATTAATCCAGATCAAAGCGCCCTCTGAACTCAATATTTCCCAAATATGATCCGATGTGATCTCGCTCGTCTCTGTGCATATATATGTAGTATAGAGATTTACATGTTCGATAGAGTTGTTATGTTAAATTGTTTCGAACACTGCACATAACAATTCTATCTTAACGTGAATCGGATTCCAACCGGTTGAGTCGCCTGTATGAAAATATTGGTCAAGTTTTCACGGTTTTATATTTCTCTTTTTATCTTAATCACACCAAACGTAAATAAAACCTTATCGTATTAAAAAGAAACTTATATCTTAGTAAACAAGCATTCTACAAAATTACACAATTCTGCAGAATTTGTGCATAATTATGCATATACGTACAGACGGGCAGAATATTGGGACGTTTTCTGCAAAATAATGCACCAAATTCACACACAAAGCTGTGCTAAAGCTGCTATGCACATCTGCAAAAACTGCGCAAAGTATACAGTTTGTGCATACACTATCAGCCGTAAGTATTGATACCCCTCCTAAAAAACCACTCTTTTGAGGAAATAAAAAATACTGGAAACAATTTTATTAAACTATTCGTGTATTTACATTTGTTTACTCAAATTATATTGGGAAAAAAATTTGTTTCTCATTCTTGCAAATAGATTTCAAAAAATTAAATAAATATTAATTTTTGGGTGACGCAAAAGTATTGATACCACTGAAAATTTCTATAAAACTTCAATAAAAATATGCCATAAGATAGTGGTTATACAAGATAATTTGTGTAATTTATGCATAAAAATTTGTGTAGAATATGCAGGATTCTGAAGATAGCCATTCTTATAGGGGCTACACTACAGAGAACACAAGATACCCTACTGGTATTTCTTCGAATAGTACACATCTTCAGCACACGACTAAAAACTTGTACTCATAATTAATCCACACTATCAAATTCAACATGCCCTTAGTTGCGATGTATAGTTATACCAATGACTAACAACTGCTAAAACCATTCAAAAATATTACTAATTTTATTTTCCAAATTCCTGAATGGCAAAAACATCTCAACTTTAATAAAAACACGCACAAACCATTCAAAAAAAATACGGTAAACTCAAACAAGCTTATGACAGGAACACGCAAAACCTCAAGTTACCCTTAAAAAAAACTAAATCAAATAATAAAAATACCATTAATAAAAAATTATACATTGCTGTAATCCGAAGATAGCCCCCAAGGGGAAGTGGAATACTCGAAACTAGTCATCCCTTTTATTAAATTTGTCTGTTTTATAATTCAAATAAACATCTGGAACTCCATTCGTACAAAGATTGGATTTTGTCACGGCTCTCGAAACCGACTCGACTCGAGTCGAGTCGAGTCGACCGAGGAGACAAAGACCGATAAATGATGCGATCGTCATTTTTATAAATCTTCCCAATATTTCCGCTCGAATTCACATTTTATTCACTTGGCCAGTCTTCAACAACTGAAATTTTAAATAAAAAAAAACCCTTCACACACACATCCTTGCGATTAGTCTAACAAAAATCCACATGGGTAAATACCTCAACACTTGCCAACTCGTGAAATTAAAATCCCAAATTCCCATTCTAATGTTTATAAAAATCCCCACAGGAGAACGAAAGAAAAAGATAAGTCGAAATTATTGATTGATAGACAACATTCCCACAGCAAACAAACAGAGATTAAACCAACTTTTAATTTGCAATTTCAGATTTCGCAAAGTTAATGAACTATAAGTCTGGCATTTATTGACACAAACAATTGCTGCAAATCCCCTAAATTTCCACTCGGTGTGTTTTCTTTACCAAAAGGCGTCGTTGCGTTTCTGCACTGCATAACCCTTCAAATCAATGCCAAACATTTCCCTCCCTCTCCCAAATTTCTCATTATAATTCCCACAAATCTTTCTAATCACTTCAAAAACAATTTCTACCACTTCATGGTCACTCCTGGGAACATTTTTTTCTTCCTTTCTTTCATCCTTTTACATCATTGTATCTGAATAAGATCTCTGGAATTTCCAATTTAAAACAGAGCTTCCAACTTTTCATTTTCTACTCTCTTTATTGCTTTCCACTCCTTGCTTTCTTGTACCAATTTTTTTTTTATATATTTTTTTCCTTTCAAAGTTTACTTTTCTTCCCAGAATCTAAATTGCTTTGTTTTTTCCTGCACAAAAATCCATGTGGTTCTGTCGTGTCCACCAGGGTAGTCTGGTACTTAGGTATGTGAACACTGTAGAGCAATTTAAATTATTTGCTCAACAGTGTGTTCCAGATGGCCTCAAGTCTACTAATTGTGACATTAAACTCCATCTATCTTTCTACTCCAACACTTTATCTGATTGAGTTAGCAACTGGAATGGTAAGCTACAGATCTAACCTTTAGCTGGGGGCAATTCTAATGCTTATGCACACTCTTTTAAGAGGAGGGAAAAAAAATAACGAGTTGATTTTTTTTTTATCTACTTTAATTGTCACATTAAGTGTAGTAGGGCAACAAAAAAAATTCAGCCATTTTGGATTTTTATTTTAAAAAAATTTTGTAATTTTTTTTTTTCTAAACAAAAGTTTAGATCAAAATAAACAATTCTGTAAAAATTTTTTTTGAAGAAAAATGTTGGTAGTTATTTTATTATTAAGTGTTCAGAGTTGTTTTCATGAGGGGGACCATTTTGGAAAATTTTTCAGAAGCGTGAGAGTGGGAATGCAGAAAATTTGTCGACCTGATTTCAAAAATCCCTGATCTTCTACAAAATTCTGAATAATTTTGAACAAATTTTGGACGATTTTGTGAAGAATTTGAAGGATTTTTTAAAGAATTTGTCCAATTTTTTAAAGATTTCGACCATTTTTGAAGATTTTGGACGTATTTGTGAAGAAGTTGATCAATTTTTTGAGATTTTGCGATTTTGTAAAGATTTTTGAGATATTTCAACATAGAGGGTGGAGGGCGATCGCCCCTACCACCACCCCCTCCCCCTGTGATACGTCACTTCCGGTTTGGCCTTTTTTCAGTTAGGCTGCACTGCATTTTCGGGCAAACTATCAAATTCTCCCGATATACATACCACTCCCTAATTTTAACCAAATATCAAACTTTTAATAGTTTTCCATTTTTCATTTCACAACTCCTTAAAAACTCCTTAAAATTTTTCTATTTTTTCCTTCTTATTTCTTTTTTTAGTATAAAATAATTTGTAAATCCATAGCATCAAGCTGACAAGCGCGTGTTATATATTAAGATTAATTAATTTTTTGCTATTTACCAAATTAAAAGGGTTTAAAAGAAAAAATGTAGAAAAATATTTTCCCATGTGGAAATAACCACCAGGTTCTCTTTACCAGCCTTTGAGGTTTGCCCATTTTCCACTTGTTAAAACTCGTGTGGTGCACCAGTGGAATGAAAGAAAGGAACAATTATGAAATTATTCTGCCAAATTACAGAATAAGTAGAAACATTAACGCAAATTAGTCTGCTTGCGTTCGAATAAATAGAAGCAAATTGTTTAAACGTGTTCATTAACCGTCTTAAGAAATTCCCTAATCCGTTATACCAGGACACGAACGATAGAGATAAACTCGGAATTAATTTCTTTTCATTTTTAAATTTACACTTTTCGACATTCAACAGCCCACTTCGTCCTTAATGCGCAGAACTGGAGGAGAGGGATGTCGGGAAATTTTTTTTTTTTAAATATAAAAATGAGAAATAAACCTTTCGCTTCCTTTTTATACAATTTTTTTATTTTTTTTGTTAAAAAATGTAATTTTAATGGGAAATTCTTTACACCTCTGTGAACAAATTTTTTCATTCCAAACTCGGTTGAAGTGGTGGTGGGGGAGTGAAGGAATGAAATACAACGAAGCCACTTTTCACCAAGAGACAGGGGCCGTGGGGTCAGGGTCCATCAACATAACATTCGGGGTCTCGTTTCATGGAGGGGAACTTCATGTGCGTACCACCTGTTTGAATCGCTCGATTGCTAAAATTCGCACATAATTCTTCCTTTTCGGACGAGTTTATCTTTTTTTTTTTTAATTATCCCACGCAAACAAACAAATAAAATGTTTGACTTGTGAGTCATTCAGGAAACTTGGGATTTACGAAACGTCGGATGGTTGGTGTCACGTGGTTAATATGAATGTGTGATATTTTGGATTTTTTTTTTTTTCTTGAATTTTATACGATTTTAAGGAATTTTTAACTGATTTTCGTTATTTTTTATTTGATGTTAAACTACATTTACGTCTTTTTGTTTGATTTTCTTCTTTCTTTATGATTTGGTGTGATTTTTATGAATTATTCATCGAATTTCATGTATAAGATTCGCAAAAAATTCATGATTTAAGTTGATTTTCATCCATTCTACACAATTTTAACCAATTTTCGTCAATTTTCTACACGATATTAAACTATCTTTACGAGTTTTGCTTTTTCTTTATGATTTGGAGTGATTTTTATGAATTATTCATCGAATTTCATATAAGATTCGCTTAGAAACGACCAAAATTCAAAGAAAAACTGCAAAATTTTCATGATTTAAATTGATTAATCCATTCTACACAATTTTAACCAATTTTCGTCAATTTTCTACACGATATTAAACAATCTTTACTAGTTTTTCTTTTTATTTATGAATTGGAGTGATTTTTATGAATTATTCATCAAATTTCACGTCTAAGATTCGTGTAGAAAGTAGAAACGACAAAATTCAAAGAAAAACCGCAAAATTCGACGAATTTCTACAGAAAAAAAATCGAATCGTATCAAAATACGATTTCGATATAAGTCACGTGACACCAACCACACCACCAGACGTTTAGTAACTTAAATTCCGCCTACATCAATTTGATGACGCAACGAAAGTTTACAAAATTCCATTTATCAATTTTTATTTGACATAATTAATTAATTGAAAAATTTGTGTAAACGACGTTGATTTCGTAATAGGTATACTGTCGGTACTGATACTGACGTTTACATTTTAACTACACGTTAAGACAGATATACTCCGGTCACGGTTTGTAGTTTGAGGTATAGCACGTGACTGGCGACTGGCGTCTGGCATGGAAAAAGAGCCCCTTCCTCTTCTGACATTTAGTTTAATCTCCTTCTTTAAACAGTTTTTTCTTTTCATTTTTTTCTCTCTAAATTGTATTTCTGATTCACAACTTCTCCCATGACTCCATTTTGAACCTCAGTTGGTGCCAAAGATTTTTTTTTTTTGGTTGAAAAATAAAAATTTTCCCATAATTTTCCACATTTCCAGCCTGTAGGGCCTTAAAGAGGAAATTCAGAGAAATGAAAAATTATTTTTAAAAGAGTGAAAAAGATGAGTGAGGCTTTTTTTTTTTTTTAAAAAAAAAAAAAA
>JAQFZO010001765.1:0-14390 GCA_034695885.1 Geophilus flavus
ATAATTGTTTTCTGCTACTGATATTATTGAAAGATTCTTCGGCCATTGTACGTGGTCAGATGTTTAAATTTTTTTTTCTTTAAAATTTAAAGTTCATTTTTATTTATAGAAAGAAGTTAAGGAGGAGTAAACATTTTTTCGTTATCAATCGTTTGTCAAATTATATTGAATTTGGCTGGCTCAATTTTCAAATAAAAATTTTCTTATAGTTGTCAATTTAAAATTTAAAATTATTAGTTGTTTATTTCAGTTTTAGTTGTTCATTTCGTCCTTGCACGAATCTTCAAGGTCTCGTATATGAATTCATGACTTCACTCTCTTCTCACCGTCACCTCGAATCTTTTCGGCTTCTCTGCTCGAATTTAATCCAATAGTTAAATGTCATGTTTATGTTGTAAATAAAACTCGAAATAATATCAAAAATTCCTAAAAATAAAAGAATTGATTTAATCTTACATAATACAGCAGAAAACAATTATAATTTTTAATTGCCCTAAAAAATCTCAGTAAACCGCTCGGTAAACCGAGCAATAAAAATATCGCCTTGCGGCATGCGCCGTATGGTGACAAAATCAGAAACATAGCAGATAAACTTTTTGCTAGTTTTTTTTTAAATATGGAGTGGAAAGCTAAATACTTCTGGTGTTTCTTTATTTTTATATATATATTTTATATCCACATATTCAGTATAAACACCAGAAGTAATAAAAATACATCCATTTAGCGTGCCATATTAGTCTTGCACGTGCAGTCGTGCACGTCACCTTTTAGAGATTCCATTTTTCCCACATGTGTTAATTCCGAGGTTAATTCATACTTTTACTCATATAGTCCTATTTCATGTATAAAATATGAAATTCGATCAGTTGTAAGTATCTTTTATCACTAATCACGGATTTATAATAATTCGTGTGTCTTCTTATTCAAACAGGTATCATCAAGTCGATTCTGACACTTTGATTTACATCTCGAAACCAGAATCAACATTTGCTTTTCGCGGTCGAGTTAATGTCCAAGTTCTTTCCGGATCAATAAATGTTCTTGGATTTTATATTAACAGTAATTCTGGAACTATTCCCATTGTATCGTCTGCTGCTTACGGTGCATACACAGTCAATATTTTGCAGGTAAAAAATAAATCACTCGAAAACCGCAAAAAAAAAAAAAATTACCGTACCGTATTTATAAACGTTCAAAACAAATTTTCAGCATGATGGTTCGTACCCGAAGAAAAAGGTCGTGAAGATCCTTTCCCAATTGAACTTAGACGAACAGAAAATAAGGAAGTTTCTCATCTTAGCAAAAAGATATTGTGTTATTGTGTTTAACCGTTACGAAAATGCATTAAGCAATTGTTTGTCAATTGCTTATCCACGCTTATTTGCACCCAGAGAATACGACGACGTTATTTCGTACAGTAAAAATGATGCCAGTGTCGATTTCTTGCATTTCATTACCGTGACTCCAATGGCAGCTGTTATAGTCCCGGATAGTTGGAAGGAATTATTACTTAAAATCCAAGAATTGTACATGTTACATGGTAATGCATTATTAAATTTAATTTAAAACTAATTATGTTACGACAAAAACTTTTTTTTATTATTCATCCTACAGAATCAAACTTACGAATCTTGGTATGTGGCGGTAAAGACAGTGGAAAATCGACTCTAATCACTCTCATCAACAACACTATACTGAACGAGTAAGAAAACGTGATATTTTTAATTTTGTGTTTCAATTAAGTTTCACTAATCAAATTTTCAGGTGTGATAATTTGTATCATTTGGAATGTGATCCCGGACAACCCGAATTTGTTCCATCCGGTTGCTTAGCACTGTCTTTAATCAACAAACCTTTGTTGGAACCAACGTTTTTACATCAGAAAAGACCATTATCGTAAGATTTTAGTAAATATAATTTCCCAATCGATTATATTAGTAATTAATTTGTTTATTTTAATATCATATTTTTAGTTGTTACTGTGCTGGAGGTGCAAACATAACTCCTTTTCCTGAACACTATGTTTATTGCGTCAATGAACTACACAAAAGTTTTATAGACCATTCCACCGAAGCGCCAAAACCATTAGTGATCAACACCATGGGGTTTGTAAAAGGTAGAAACTGTTATTTAATTTAAAGAGTATTAGCAATTAATATATGCTATTTTTGTTTTTCTTAGGCATTGGATTGCATTTATTATACGATGTTTTATCGATAGTGCAACCAACTTACGTCATTCAAATACAGCGTAACGATCCCACTATCGTAAACCTCGTACCACTCACATCCGAACACATGTCTACGTTGAACGGCTGGGTGTCTAAATCGGATAATAAACTGCCAACATACGAATACGTATCGTTGGTAACCCCATACACGAAACGCTTATTGTAAGACGAGGGGATTTGGTTTATGCAAGAATCACGAGTAAACAAATTGTCTCGTTTCAGAATGTTGAAGAAAGCTCAATTTTTACGTAATATTGGATTATACTCCTATTTTGCATCATATCTCAATAGGAAATTAAATTCCCAATTTTTTATTCATACAGTTAAACCATACAGGCAAGTTTTATGGAGAAAAATTACTTTTATAATTATAACGATCGTTCTTTATCCATTTTTCTATTTGTACAGAGTTGCATTTTGTGATGTTGCGTTGTTTTGTTGCAACGCGTCGGTCACAAATCACGAAATTATGTATGTTCTGAATGGTAGTGTTGTTGCGTTGTGCAAGTCCAGTCAATCAATCGTTAGTATAATTTTATTTTTATCAAGTAAAGAAATAAAAAATTGTTATGTTATTGTTTTTATTATAGGGCTATTCGGCGAATAATAATTCGTTGCCGAAGTTTCTCGATAAAATGCCGGATGGAGAGTGCGTTGGTTATGGTAAATCCCATAAACATTAGATGTAAATATTTGAGTCATAATTTTGCCCTTTGATAGGTGTCATACGAGGAATCGATTTGATCGCTAAAGTATTTTATGTTATTACACCTGTTGCTCAAGAAGAATTAAAGGAAGTGAATGTATTTCTTAAAACCGAAATAGATTTGTCGGAAGAAGTTCTTCTGAATCAGGTCATGTCAAAAATGTTGGTGGATCGATTAAGTTACCGGTAATAAAAAAATGTATTTTATATTACAGGACACGGCAATTCCTCCACCGTACATGGTTTGTATGGAGGTGAAGAAGAGCATTATAGGAAATAGAAAAATGCAAATAAGAAAATTCAGGCAAAGATATCGACCCACAAAGAGGAATTAAATAAATTCTAACTTTTAGTTTAAAAAAAATAAACGAATTCTAATGTTCTCTTTATTCCATTTGTGTTTTTATATTTCTATTTTCACACATCACCTTTTTTAAAACAAAAATCTGAAATCGATTCGCATTATTCCTGCAATCGCACATCACATCCAGACTCCCGAGTCCCGATTAAATTATCTTTAAAGTAGCAGCCGACCAATCGCATGCGAGAGACGTCGGCACGAGTTGCTGTTTCAGCCAATCCTCGCACTGATCCTTTTTCTGTAAATTGGTTTGTTCCGGTCCTGCGTGGTTTAGTTAGAGCCTTTTATTGTCGTTTGACGAAGAAAATGGCGAACGTTCCTGTGTATTGTTTATGTGGCCAGCCTTATGATGCTACAAGGTTTATGATACAATGCGATGTCTGCAGGGAATGGTTTCATGGCAGGTACATTAACAGCAACCGAACATTTATACATTATTATTTTTAAGCACACTTCTTTACTTACTAATGTTTTCTCATGGGCGGGAGCTCAGACTTGCGAGAAACCGTGTAAAATTTTTAGTTCCGTGATCAACCATTTTCCAATGATATGATATAATTTAAGTAATAATAGAGTTACTTCTTTTTTTAACCAAAAAAAGTATGTGTTGCGTTATAGAGCTTGCTCGTTTATCGAGAATCTCGAATCATTTATTCGCAACACGCTTGACAGTTGGGTGTGGGTTCATTTACAGGGAAAAATTGGGTATATTGAACCTCAAGTCATAACAGAAAACATTATTACTGCGTCCTTAAAAGTTTCAAATTTGTTCCAGTTGTGTACATCTTCGTGAACATCAATCGAATGACATTGAAAAATACCATTGCCCAAAATGTACAAAAATATTCGGTCCATCAATGTGTAAGTGATGTTGCTCACTCTTATTTTCTTTTATGTAATTCGGATTTTAACCTTTAGACAAACAACGAACAAATTGGCACAGGCATGATTACACCGAAGAAAATGCTGATAAAAAAGTAATTTTAACTCTTATTTATCCTTGCTGCTTTGAATTTTTCATTAATTATTTCTTAGGCTGTACAAACAGGAACACCTGTCTTCATCGAAGAATTAAAATCAAGGCATTTTCCACCGTAAGTCGTATCCTATTAAATTTAAATCAAAGCAGCATTTGTACAATGTAATGGTTATTTCAGAGCCGATGAAATAGTTCTCGTGTTACCGGGCCATAAATTAACGATACCATATTTTATTCAAAATGGATTCAACACACCTATTCTCGTAAATGACAAACGTGATCTTGGATTAAGAGTACCTCCAGAACATATAGCAATTGATGACATTGTTTCACTAATCGGTATTACTTTTATTTATTTTTTGTTGTATTTTAATGTTAATTTTTTTTTTTTTTAAATGAAGGTCCCGAAAGGGAAATAGATGTTATAGATGTAGGCAAACAAGACAATATTCACATGACGTTACAAGAATTTGTAGAGTATTTAAAAAATTCGAATAAAAGGAAAATATTGAATTTAATTAGTATGGAATTTTCAAGTACTAGGTAATGATAAATAAATAAGTTGTAATGAATTCACTAAAAAAGTTGTTGCTTTCAGGTTATCAGATTTAGTAGAAGCGCCATCAATCGTTCAAAAAGTCAGTTGGGCAAATACAGTATGGCCCAACGATTTACCGAAAGATTCGCCTTATGTCAAACCTGAAGTTGAAAAATACTGTCTCATGGGAGTCAGTGACTCGTACACTGATTTCCATGTTGATTTTGGAGGAACTTCAGTCTGGTACCATGTTTTGAAGGTGATTCAGATGTCCCATTTTGAGTTTTTTATTGAAAAAGTGTTTCTAATGTTTTGTTTTTTTCATTGTTTGTTGTAGGGCGAAAAGATTTTTTATTTAATACGGCCAACTCCAGCGAATTTAACGTTATACGAACAATGGATGTCCTCATCGAATCAAAGCGAGACATTTTTCGGTGATCAAGTCGATAGGTGCTACAGATGTGTGGTACATCCGGGACAAACATTGTTCATTCCTACTGGGTGGATTCATTCGGTTTTTACGCCTGTTGAATCTCTCGTATTTGGAGGAAATTTTCTGCATGATTTCAATATTCAGTTGCAATTTCAGTAGGCCTCGAGTCGACGTGGTGATGTATTATTAATAGTTTTTAATGACTTTTTTTTTATTTGTAATTTATAGCATTTATGAATTAGAACGGCGAATAAAAACGCCCGAAAAATATCGTTTTCCGCACTTCGAGTTAATGAATTGGTTTGCGGCGAAACACATGCACGAGCAGTTGAAAAGTGAGTTATCAAGATATCAATTAGTTATGCATTAAGTAAATTAATTTTTTCTTTTAGGTTACAACGATAAAATGATAAAACCACCCGCATACATTTTGGTCGGTGTAAAATCTTTGATCTCTGCCTTGAAAATGTGGACTCAAAATAAAGATGTAAGAAAGTGATATGCATGAAGCTTTCAGGTGATAATAATTTTATTATGCACACAGCTTCTCAAAATCCATAAACTGGAAATACCTAATACCATACAACACACAAAGCTTATTAAGGAATTGAATAAAGAATTTCGACATGGCGAAGTAGATTCTTTTTAAAGAATTTTAAATTTTAAATAATTAAAGAGCGATGGAAAATGAATGTATTAAAACATTTTTGTAATTTAGAAACATGCGCAAGGACCACAAGCAAAAGACGACAAGAAAAAGAAAATCAAACTGAAACCAGATGATAAATTAAATATCAATAATTCTCAGAATAGCAACAGAGAAGTATGAACTCTCTTTTGGCGTTTAATTTGTAAATGTTATTATTAAAATAAAATATTATTAAAGGAAAATCAAATTCAGAGTGTCCAATCTGAGGCAGAGGACATGCAGCAGTGGTCGTTGAAATTAACTTTACCAAAAAGTTCAATTCAACCTGAGAAGCTGCCTTCACCTGCCAAACTCTCATCTAGTCCAAAAGTTCTACCGGAATCTCCTTTCAAATTATGGTTGAACAAATCAGGCACTTCTGAAAACAAACGCAATGGAATGGATCTAAAACTTAAACTGCCTAAAACAAACAACAAGATCAAAAGAGGTGGGAATCAGGAGAAGACGACAACGGGAAAAAAACCCAGCAAAGTTTCAACCTTGAGGTAAGACGCATCCACCCATGGATATTTTTTTGGGTTTGAGCTTTATTATTCGAACATAGATTAAAAAACGAGGCTGTCACGATACTGAAGAAAGATGATTCCATTTACGACTTCCGTGATTCAGATGACGATGGTTTAATAGTCGATGAAAACCCGAAAAGTTATTCACAAAACAGAATAAAACAGGATGACCCCGAAAAACAAGGATCCCTAAGACTTCATCTTTCTTGTGAGAATTTATAAGGAATTGTAATTGATTGTGAAATAGTTTTTAATGATTTCTATTTTCGTTGAATTGTAGTTAATGGCAAAGCGATCGTGAAACAAGGTTCGCAAGGTGCAGATCTGGACTCTCAGTCAGACATCGACATAACGTCGTTTAATAAGAATAGTGGGATCGACGATTTATTGCGAGCGAGTGGTTATGCGATAGACAGTAGCGAAAATAAGTTAGATGAGGAGTTGGGGTAAATTTGAAAAGAAAATTTATTAATTTTAGAATTGCTAATGTAATTTGCAAATAGAAATGGCCGCGCATCTCCGTCCACGAGGGAAGCGATTCAGGGAATGCTTTCGATAGGTTGTGCAGTTCAGTTTTCGACACTCACTTCCAACAGTTCGAGGTTAAGTTCCGGTGCCGGAAATGCTGGAGCGAATACGCGATCGCAGAGACAACGGAAATTTATATTGAGTGATGACGTTGGCGAAAATATGAGTAAATGTCACCAAGACGACGAATATGGTAATTTAGGAATTTATAAAGTTTGTAGTTTAGTTCACTAATCTCTTTTTTTAAAATAAAAGTCTATCCCACTCTTGACGCGTCGGATGACGAACTTCACGTTTTCAAACCACGTGGCCGAGTGAAGAAAGATGAACCATGGAATCCTAAAGGTTGGAACTTCATCGTCTCTTCGTGACAGTATATTTACCCGTATACTTACTTGATTTTTTTTAAAAATAGCTAAATTGATGCCAAACTGCCCTAAACCACAGAGACCTGTACGTGAAGGAGTACGTAAGGAAGCTGTAGAAAGTGGATTGGCAGCTGCTGCAGCAAAATTAGCAAATCAACCGGTAACATAAAACGTGAATGAACCAAAGAAACGATGAGTAACCTCATTAAACTTAATTTCAGCCTCCCAAACGCCCTTATTACCGGCGCAAATCATCGCAATCTAAACCAAATATTGAACCAGAGGAACCCGAAGCTTCGAATTCAGCAACATTGAAGCGATCTGCAAGCTTTGACGCTTCCAGTAAAGGTAGTTCTAATAAAAGCAGAAGGAAAATAAATAATTTTTCTAATTTTATCGAACTATTCTACACAGGAGGGAAGAAACCGCGCAAAGGAATGGCGACGGCGAAACAAAGATTGGGAAAGATACTAAAAATTCATAAGATGCTTCATTGATTTATTTCATATTTTTATTTGATGGTCCGGTGGTATGCTGTGGATATTATAAATGTCCTGGTGTAGTTTTTGTCTTGAATATGCTAGTTTTAAAAAGTTAAAAAAAAAAAAAAAAAAAATTGGGAAATTGAGAATTACAAGTTTGATGCATTTATCATTTTCATGATGATTTTTAAGTTCCTTGGATAGTTGATTATTATTCTCTGTTATTCCTTTTTTTTAAATTAGTGTTTGGATTATTTTATAGCAAATGAAGGCTTTTAAAAATTTCTTGTAATTATACAGGATTTTTGTATAACCCGAATTGTGGCTGAAATTGGATGACACGGAATTTATTGATTCCATCCCGCTATCTTTATTATTTATTTTCTTTTTATAATCTAGTGACAGGATAAATTCATTTTATGAAGAAATTTTTTGAGTTATTGTGTTTTGCAGTAGTTTTTTCAAAAACCTGCTTCGAGTTAGAAAAACCAATTAAATTGGACGAACAAATCATCGATGTTTTCTTTTCACCTGCGAAATTTTATGTACAGGCGTCATTTCTTTATTTTTATTATTTTCTTTTTTGAAAGATAGTATTTTTTTTTGTTTTGTTTATACTCATTATATTTTATCATTGTAAATATGAAAACATTTGTCGTTTCACAATGTTATCATCTTGGAATGGCCACTCATTCATCAATCAGTATCATTGTGTTTGCAATATCGTATGAACAAAAATAAAAAAAACAAATCTGGCTTATTTTTATAAACTAGTTTTTATTCCAACACTAATCATTTTATTCGTTCCAGTCTACAAAAGTAAGTAGGCCCACAATTCAGGGGTAAATACGGTAACACGAGTTGTCCATACCGCATTTGATTATGAAACGAAAACAAAAATTTCCACGGTTTTATCCAATCACTTAAATCGTTAACAACAAACTCTCCCGAGCCTTCTTGCCATAGTTTATTCAACGCCATGTGCACGACTCCATCGTTTTGGATCGGGGATAACGAACAAGTAGAGTAAACCACAGCTCCACCCACTTTTACGGCTTTTAATCCAGAGTACAAGATATTAATTTGTTTCTCAGGTAATAAAATTCTTTCTCTGAGTCTAGCATGGGAGAAAATATTATTGTCGTTATCGACTGTTGAATCCCTATCGTTTGTACAGGGTACGTCGACGAGAACTTTGGAATACGCATCGAATTCTTCCCATTCTTCGGCATCGTGATTGAGGATGGATAAGTTCAGTTTGTCCGGGTTTTTAAAATAGGTGTTGAAGACTTGAGTCAGTCTCTTTGTTCGATATAAATCGTTGCAAACGAGGGATTTGTAGTTCATGGATTGTATGATGTTCATTGATTTTCCTCCCGGTGCAGAACACAAGTCCAGAACGAGGTCCGTCGGTGTCGTTTCTAATAAAAGTGGTGGTAAAATCGAGGAAATGTCCATCAAATAATAACTGAAGGCGTTGAGTGAGTCTCGTTTTGGTTTAGGAAACGACGATAGGTTATCACTGTCGTAGACGTAAATGTGAAGGTTTTTAGGAAAATTTAACGGTGCAATTTTTCTCTTATTGAATGGCATTTCCGCTTTTGGGTCGTAGTGTTTCATGTGGTCGGTTTCATCTACGTGACCTTCCATTCCCTTGAGTCCCACAGGGGCTACAAATTCGAATTCGTTTAAGTCGGTTTCGCTTTCCGCAGGTGTTTCTTGTTTCTCTGAAGAATTCGTTGCATCTTCAGCATTTTCTTCTTTTTCTTCATCGACGTTTATATTTACTAAATGAGCAACTTTCTCCAATTCTGCATCGTATAATTCCCGAAGAGATTTTGTTCCAATTGAGGTTAAAAGTTCGATGTTTTCCTCGACGTTTGAATAGTTGTTAAGCACGGCACAGTATTTATGTGGGCTCAAGAGACCGAGTCTTATGGATGGCCAGTTGTTTTTAAAAACAGGTTGGTAAAAATCGTCAAAATATTTAAGAGCACGCGATGGTGGAGGATTTTTTACGGGTTTATTCTTGCCATGGTGTGCCTTTGAACTCTTGTTTCTGATGTTTGTTGCCTTTTTCAGCATGATACGGACACGAGGGTTTAAGAAAAGCGCCATTTTTAAAGGGAAGGGAGCGACAATGCGGTGTTAGTATCCTGTCCTTCCAAGGTTTAGATTTCATAAAATCTTGAAAGGGGATTTTTGTTGAATATTTTATTATTATTTTAAATGTAAGAGTACATTTTTAAAATAACGCAATAATTCTATTTACCACTTCCAAGTTTTATTATATTTATTCCTTGCTATCGATGTTCATTTTAATCCAATGGTAGCCAGCCAACGCGATTAAGCATCAAGGCCTACTGTATGTAAAAGGCCAATCGTAGTTTATACAATTTAGACGTTTTTTTCTTTTGTTGTCTTAATAAAAGAATGTTGTGGAGAAATAAATGTACTAATCTTTAATATATACGAATTATTTATTACAAACTATAAACACTTTAAATTTAAAATAATGTTATGAGGCAAAGTGTTGAGACTGGCCTTCGAATTCTGAACAAGTGCTCGTGGTGCGTGATCGCAATTCGAACTGTGATGGTAACGTGGTAACGTGTTAGTTTTTCAGTAGATACATGATCATGTTTGCCAGTTTTACGCCACTTCTTTTCTTACTGGCAATTTCCACCAGTTACGGTGAAACAGATGTTATTAACAAAGATATCGTATTAAAAAATGTAGATCGATCGATCGACATTTCGACGCAATTAGTTAAAATATCCAACAAGATCACAATCGAAAATGCCGGCAAGTCGCAAGTAAAGACGTTCGTTTTCACCATTGACCCTCAAACCAAAGAGAAATTGGCATTTATTGGTGCATCAGTGAGTAGATAAAACACAACTTAAATCGGAGCATAAATTTTAATTAATTTTGCATTCTTAATAGCTTGGAATTTCAAGTGGTGACGAGAGCAAATATTTAGGAGCCGTGGAAACAACCATAAATGATAAGAAGTAATTGCAAAATTTGCAACTTAATTGAAAGCATTTTTTTAAATTTACGATTAACATTTCAGAGACGTTGCAGCTTGGAGGATTCATTTGCGACAGCCTTTGGATGCGGGAAGAACCGTTCTAGTTGAAGTAGAAACTGTTTTTACAGAACTGCTCAAGCCGTATCCATCACACATAACCCAAGCGGAAAATCAGTTCGTCAGTTATGATGGAAATTTGCATTTTTATTCCCCATACGTGTGCGTTAAGCAAACGACAAACGTCGTGTTGGCAAGTGCATCGATCGAAAACTACACTAAAGTAAAACCAGTCACGCAAAATGACAAAACCATTACTTACGGACCGTACGAGAACGTAGCCCCATTCAGCATGGTAACTTTAATTTATTAGAAACTCAATAAGTCTGACAATAATATACAATTCGTTAATTTTTAGGGTGCATTGAACGTTCATTCAGAAAACAATTCGCCTTTCATGGCCGTGACAAACTTGGAACGAGTGATCGAAGTGTCTCATTGGGGTAACATTGCTGTCGAAGAGTCCGTCGATTTGTTGCATTCGGGAGCCGTTTTAAAAGGACCATTTTCACGTTACGAATACCAACGTGACCAAAATGGTCTGTCGTCCATCAAATCTTTTAAGGTAATTAAAAAGTGAAATGAAGGAAAATAGATCGGTTGATGTTATTTAAAACAATTTTTTTCTAGACTGTTTTGCCTGCATCTGCTGTGGACGTGTATTACCGAGATGAAATAGGAAATATTTCCACCAGTCATTTGAGGTCGCAGGATGATGCAGTCGAAGTCGATCTCAGACCTCGATTTCCGTTGTTTGGAGGATGGAAAACTCATTACGTGCTTGGTTATAATTTGCCAAGTTACGAATATTTGTATAATTCCGGTAAATAACTATTGTGATGGTTTATTTGAGCGTTTAACGAGCCTTTTGCTTATTTTAGGTGACGATTTTGTTATTAAAATGAGGTTTGTCGACCATGTTTATGATGATATGCATGTTGAGAAAGCTACAGTAAAAATTATTTTGCCGGAAGGAGCACAGTGAGTTATGGAATTATTTTTTTATACATTGAAAAAAAATTTGTTATCTGTTATTAGCAATATTAAATTGCGGGCCCCTTACAACGTCAAACAAAGTCCAAATTCACTGCATTTCACATATTTGGACACATTAGGACGACCTGTAATCATTGCACACAAGAATAATTTAATCGAAAATCACATTCAGGATTTCGAGGTAAAATAAAGAATTTTCGTAATTAAATTCATCGATACAGTATTAAATTTTTTTTTTATTTATTTATTTCAGTTGCACTACACCTTTCAGAAGATTTTAATGTTGCAAGAACCTTTGTTAGTCGTGATTGCATTTTATTTGTTGTTTGTTCTTGTTATTATCTACGTTCGACTTGACTTTTCAATTTCAAAGGTTTGTTTGTAAGTAAATTTTTAAGATTTTCATTAATTTCTGATATTTTGCTATCAAGGATCCTGCAAGTGAAAGTAAAATGAAGGTGTCCAGTTTTTGCGACCAAATCCAGTCTCATCACGATAACCGAGTCAATATTTATCATCAATATGACAATGCCGTGCAATCTTTCAAATCCAGTAAGGATTCCAATTCATTTCAAGCCACTCAGAAAAAACTATCGGCCGAACTTAAAAACGAAACAAAAGCCATTGCAAATATCACGGCTAAAATGAAGGTCGAAGCGCCCGAAGCTATCGACAAGGTAAAAAGATTGTTGTCCGGGGTTTATGTAAAGATTTGTAATATTTTGTTTGTTTTTAGATGAATGATTTGCAAAAGTTGGATCAACTGATGAACGAGCAAATCAAACAGCAAATCGCTTATGCCGAAAGATTGGTGGCGGGAAAAATGAAGAAGGATTTGTATGTCGAAGCCGAACACAATGTGGCCAAGAAAAAGGAGGAGATTCATGATAAAATGGAAAGTATCATGACTTCTCTTTAATTTCTCCATTATAAAAAATACATTGACATTCATTCATAATGTAATGAAAAAATATTAAAAAAAAGTTTATACTTGGGATGATTCAGTTGCATTGCAAGTCTTCTTTTTGAAAGTATCGTTGAATTAAGTTGTTTATCAGTTGCTAAAACACAAATAATTGTTATTACTAGTGAAAAAGACAGTTTGTGAGACATTACCGAATAGGCGTTGGTTTCTGGCCCGCTAGTAAGTTGAATGTTGATAGTTACGTGTTTCGAATCAGTTAGAGAACTCTAAGCGAAAAGACATTTAATGATTAAACGATCTTTGGATTAAAATTAGTTAACCTTACGGCTGGTCTTGGATCAAATTGCCGCCAACGTTTACTGGCTTCGGTAATTTGCTAAAAGATTCCGAAGTTTGAATGAGAAATTTTAGTGAGAAAAACCTTAGTTAAAAATTACATGGGTGTTTTTTGACCGTTTTCTGCAAATCCACAGTATACACGTTTGAATAAATAAAAAAACGTTGAACGGAATTGGCACTCTGTTACAATCCTCAAAATAGTACATCCATAATTTAGTTCTTGCAAATTTCCATTCCATGTCGCAGTGTTCCTGAATTTATTAAGGAATAAATGTAGACATAATTTAATTTGCTCTTTTTTGACTCGACTTACTGTGACTTGTTCGTATTTGATCGTCATTAGGGCAATGACCATATTGAGCAACACGATTATGCACGCCAAGTGAAATAAACCCCATAAAAACAGCCCAATATTTTCCGTTATGGCATGATCGTAACTTCCAACTTCCGTATTATTATTTTCCGTACTATTATTATCCAAATCAGGCATTTGAGCATAAGTTGCTTCACCCTGACCGTATAATGCCCAATACAAGGCTCGTATGGAACCAGAAAACCTGAAATACAGTATGAATAGTTTTTACTCGAATTTTTTGTTACATAATTTGTTGTCGTGTACTCACGTGCGAAAGACGGCTTTTTCATCGTCATCGTCTGACCCGAACTCCTCTTGAGTGTGACGATAGACAGAAAAAAGACTGATGGAAAAGGCGCAGTAAAATATGAGAAAGACTATAACTATTTTAAACAGTGAGCATATAATTCGAGCAAAGGCTATGATGAAGGGTCCGAGACATGGATGCAGTTGAAACCACTGAAGAGTGCGGGCAGCTGATAATATGAATGCGATTGCCAAAATCCCATTTCCCAGAGGTTTACATACTGGATGAGAGTCCTGAGGATAAAAGATTCAGGTATCGATTAAATTTATTCACTGAGAAAAATAGTAATAAACTTCTTTTAGGTATGAAATTAACACTATTTAGGCACCATTTGTACCATTTTAAGTGCAAATGTACACTTCAAAGGCTTCTAAACACCAATATCAGGTGTGAAATATTCATTTACACCTTAATATGCACATTTAAACCTAAAAGGAGTTCATATAGGGACAAAATATTTGACAGTCTTGTCCGTTATGACATGATCATAACTTCCAACTTCTGTACTATTATTAAATAAATAAATGAATTGAACTT
>JAQFZO010001766.1:0-14386 GCA_034695885.1 Geophilus flavus
CCCCAGTGCCTCTCACAGTTCGGACAAGTTTTTAAGTAATATATATCAGCTAAATACATTTAAAAAACAAAAAAAAATTTTAAATTGAACAAATTATGTACAAATTTCATTTCAAGCAGGGACGAATTGATTGAACTAAAACGCTTTTTTTGTCCTTATATTAAATTCTAGAAATATTTCCTTTAAATTTATAATAATAATTATAACTAATTGTATATTTTATCAAGACAATACAACAGCTATGATAATTAATTA
Organism: Geophilus flavus; assembly: GCA_034695885.1. Lineage (NCBI taxonomy): Eukaryota > Metazoa > Arthropoda > Chilopoda > Geophilomorpha > Geophilidae > Geophilus > Geophilus flavus. The sequence continues at coordinate 256 of JAQFZO010001766.1, forward strand.
ATTTCCGCCAACGTTAAGCTTCTGTGGGAGTGCAGCGAGTTTTTTTAGTCGGTATGGGTTGACTACTGTTGTCCGAAAACGTTTCAGGTTTGCACGAGTTTAAAGAGGAGTGTTCTAATTAATTTTTTAAAAAAAATTAATATAAATCTGAGTAAATTCGAGTGATATACATTACTTAAAAACTTGTCCGAACTGTGAGAGGCACTGGGGTTACTGAAATCATTACTTTGACTATTGGAATCGTCGCTAAAACTCAATTGAGATGCGCTGTAGTCAGTCGACTGCGATACGTCGCTGTTAATCGAGTATCCTAGTGTAGAGTTAAATTTTAGAATATATTTAGTGATTTTGTGTACATACAGTAGAAACTCGATTATCCGATGGATGATAATGAAAATAACTGATGATCAGTGTTTGTTTGACTTGAATTACTAATGCGGATGATCAAACAGATAACTTTGATGGCAAAATGGACAAAAACAAACGTGAAAACGTCTGAATGCTTTAAATAGTCGCTTTTTGCCACCAAATTTAACCAACTGATCAATGAGAGGAACCGCAGGTTCGGACAATTGATACATGTGATTGGCCAAGAGGCCAGTAAGTCCGAATCCCGTCTAGCCATTTCTCAGCAACGATACCGTTCGCGCTTCGAACTGAGTGAGGTCAAACTTTGAACTGATCGTCATTTATTTTTCACTTTTTCTTATAAATTTCAATTTCAACCGGAACGGTGTCAGATAATCGAGGTTCTCCTACTCCTATAACATGATTTTTACCTTGTATAGCCATACTTGACTTCGTTACATCATTTTTGTCAACCATCATTTTGTGTTTTTTCTATAAATAAATAAATAACATCATAAATAACTAATAAATCACTTTTAGTATACAATTTTTTTGATTAAAAAATACGATAAATTCCAAATTGCACGAAAAGTCTACGATTTTGATTCCCAAACCTTAATTCCTCATACTTTTACACTATTCACGTGTATCAGAGTATAAGAAACTTTTAAATGAATTAAATCCCTTCAATTACCGATTCTTGCGTAGCAACTGAAAATAAAACAAAAAAAAATCTCATTAATATTTCAAGCAGTAAATTAAAGTAAAATAAATAGTTTTTTAAATCTCACCAGGCACCCATTTGAATATTTTCATCGTCGTGTCTCCTATTGTCACCCATTTCTTTTCCCTGAAATTATTTTTAGACAAAAAATATATTAAAAAAGATAAAATTAAAATTAATTAAACGATTCAATCGTGTTTGAGCATGCTCTATGAAGTAAAACAAACAGATTCTACGCCTAAACTTCGATTGCTCACCAATGCCGGACTTTGTCGATGGCCTGCATCACTTTTTTGATATCATCTTTGGCTGTTTGACGGGTTTCTCTCGTTTTCATGACAGCGGTTTTATGTATTCAACCTTTCAATGATAAGAAAATAATCATTAAACTTTAGTACAATGTGAGAAATTACGTGTAGTGAAGCTGAACCTACTTCAGTCAATAGTCAATACGGTGGCACCGCTCTGTGAATAAAGGACCAGTTTTGTGTTGTGGCAAAATATGGCGGTTGCCGAGAGAAGTAAATTATTTGGAAAAATCAGCACCAGAAGGCGCCGCACTACTAGCACACGACATTTCGAGAAAATGAGGTCAACGTTCTGGCGCTGAATTTGAATCGTTCGTCGAAATTTTGATTTGAATAAAACCAGATGTGGACATTTCAAGGACTTCAAACTGTATTTTAATAATGATAAACATTAAATTCTGACAGATTATAAAATTACATCGTAACAAATCATGTTCAATCCATCAAAATGAATACACGAATTGCCTTCATGGTCATGATTCACATCAATAAATTCATTGTCATTCAGCTGTCACGGAAATTCTATATATAAAAAAAAAAAAAACTGGTGCCATATTATTATTGTATGATTTATTACTACAGTATATATTTTTTTAAAAACAGAACACAGAAAAAATAAATAAAACAGCATTTATTTCCCCATAAAATCCCAAAATCTCAAATTTCCCTCGCGGAATGACGTAAAACCCGGGGACAAACGTTTCAAAAACTCACCACACGAGGCCACCCTCGTCCCAACGTCCAAAAGAACCCTCCAACACCTCAAAAATTCATCTAATAAATAAAACATCATCAACTTACAACAGTTTCAAGCACAAAAACCATAAACAAATCATTACAAAAATAAACAACACGCAGCAGAACTGTCAATTGGCAAGAAAATCTTAACTAATCACAGATGCCTCTCTTATCACTTGTCCCAATATGTTTACGACGCCCCACAAGAGGATGCACTTGCGTGACCTTCACATGGATGGCCTGATGGGTGAAGTGAGCGAGGGTTGGAGTGCAAATAACTGATTTCTGCAATTGGCGACGAGAGTAAAACTGGGGTGGCAAAACTTCTCCCCTGTAAATCACGGATTCAGTGCAGGCAGGGAAAAAAAGAGAACAAAACTCGTTCCCACTCGTTTGGGGAACCAGTGGCCGACCACCTGCTGTTGGAGGGAAGGAGTTTACGTCGAAGGGTGGCCGCACGTGCAGGCACAGTCGCTCTCGCACCCTCGAACGTTAGGGGGAGTTGCAGTTAGGCCACTGCCTGCATGTCAGTGCATTGTGAGTCGAATTAAAATATGATACTGGGAAAATGCACGATGACTCAATGCGCCATGACTGTATGATCTGACTTTGGTCAAATGTGAGTGATTTATTTACGTCGAGATTAAGTGCTGTTTAAGGCACTTTTGGTTAATTCGATTGCGGTGACCCTCAATTTGTTTATTTGTTTTGTTTGGTATTATAAAAATCTGATGTTTCTCTTTCTCTTGAGTTTTGTGTTTTAATAATTTAAGCATAATGGATTGGAAAGGGATTTAATCTCGTTAGATCTTGCAAAAGATTCGATTTTTGTTTATTCTTTATGATAAAATCCGTATTTACATGTTTGTTTGTTTGTTTGTTATGAATTTTCAATTTTCTTGTTTTTTAAATATTTTTTTGTACTTTTGAATAAATAATGAATGCATTTCTTATTTTCATTCCTGTTGAACTGATGCTATAGTTTGGTTGGTAGGGGACTGAGGAAACCTCAAGACCTGTTTTCACTGAATGATATTTAGGAACAAAAGCACAAGACGAAAAAAAATGCGCAAAGTCAACATCTACACAAAAAAGTTTTTTAATAAATTAATTAATAAATTAAAACAACAAATTTTATTTTAAGGAAAAATAATAATGATAATAATTTAATTTAATTCAATTATCTCTAATTACAATTTACGTTCCCGCTGAATTTTTCTAACGAGTAAATTCTGCTTGAAATTGAACGCAACGAAGGAATATAGTCGGGGAAAACGTTGGCGCCGATTCTATTACGAAGCCAGCAGTGCAAGACATCTTTATGTTAGAAATGTCTGATTATAACGTGTTGCTCATTGGATGAAATTTTTTTTTTATTTTTTTTTTAAATAACTAGAAAAAAAAAAAAGGTGCCATATTTGAAAAGCAAGTCTTACTCTTTCTCGCTCTCTCACTCTTTTGTGTTTTTTTTCTCTATTCCTTTTTTTCTCTCTCTTTCATCGTTCGTCCATCGTGTGCCATCTGCAGTGAGGCGCGCGGGCGAAATTGATCCGCGCAGGCAAGGCGATAGCGCGTGAACGCCGTTGTCAAGTAGGCTTTCTCCTCCCCTCCATTCCATCTACGAGATATTTACGATCGACGAATTGCACACGCCAAGAAAAGCAGACGGCTTCATATTGCGTTTTATGTGAAGAGGTAAAGAATAATTCATCTCTTTCTAGTTTTTTTTTTTATTCTTACGTACGTTACTAAAATTTCCTTGCGTAATCGAAGCAAATTATGCAACAAGCCGAATGCAGAACTAATTACACAAACATGTAATAACACTTAAGTAAGTGTTATCACAACTGTAAATACGTTTAGTGCATCGTATATTATGTTTTTTCTCAATTAATTAATCAAAAGTATCGATTTTCTCCGGTTTGATAAGCCAACGTGAAAATGTTAGTTAATCTCTACTGTATATACACTTCGGTAAATATCTGATGACACCATTGCGAGAATAAATTACGTCAAAATCCCTCTTGTGGAAAGTGTTACACCACATCGTACACGTGTTGTATTAAGTTTTTGTTTTCACAGTAACGCTAAATTTCTTCTTTCTCTTCGTCTCGACATTGCCCGAGGGAGATTCGCATGAAATGAATTATGCAAAATTACAAAATTAACATTTAGAAATTTAATGCATTCTATGATTACCATTCGTTTTTAACCCATAAAATAAAAACAGTAAATAGGAATTAGGAAATATGCCCAACTAAAAAAAATCTGCAGAAAAATCTACAGTTATTTGGCCTCTTTTTCAAAAATTCTGTATAATTTCTGCAAAACTTTTGCATATTTTTTGAATTTTTGCATAAATTCTTGATTCGACTAAAAAATTCTATAAATTTTTTGCAAAAAATTGAATCTATGATTATATATGATTAAAATCTGCGAAAATTTTGCAGATTTTGCCTGCAAGGTTAATAATTTTCAAAAAATATGCAAACTTTTTGCAGAATTATACAAAACTTTTGAAAAAGTGGTCAAATAACTGCAGAATTTTTGCAGATTGTCTGCACTTTTTTTTGCAAAAAATATGCAGATTTTTTTAGTTGGGCTGTATATAGTGTAAATTTCACGATGTAACAGTAAATAATAATAATAAAAAAGTCAAAATAATTTTTTTTTGAAAATTCTTGGTTTATTTCCTCTCGACAACAAAGAGAACAAACTGAACAATCAGAGGTCCTCCACATAAAAGTACCACAATTTCTGGGCCTCCATTTGAAGCTCATTATGGAGCATCCTCGTAGGAAAGGCCATTTCATGCTCAAACCTAAAGTGGACGGGGGTTTAAACCCACAAAAAGAGTTTTTCATTTATATATAAAAAGACAGAAAAAAAGTCTCTCATAAAAAATAAAGAACCAATTAAATAAAATACGGTAACAACATTTTTTTAAAAAAGCAATTAATTATTCCATACACTATATAAAAAAAAGAAAAATTTCATTCCTAAAAATTTAATTAATGAGAAATTTGTTGATAATTTAACACAAAGAATGTTTTAAATATTTTTAAATTAATTAAATAAATTAAACAAATCAATAAATACTCAAATGCCTTTCCCAGAAATTAAATATGGCTGCCGGGCTGAGTTGCGTGCGCGCGAGGTTATTGACAACACCACCGCGAGTCCATTTCATCTCATCTAGTCATCTCAGACGGGAACATCCAAGTGCCATTGACGCGTCGACGATCATCGTGTTCGCCCGGTATCATCATCACGATTCCAACGATGTGATTAAGCTATGAAATACAACGGATTGAAGTTCGCCGAAAATTGACGATTGGCCGCATGAATATTGAGAGTATTGCTTCTCCAAACTATTTACTCCCTTTTCTTTTGATTGTAAAAGTAATGGAGTGGATTCAACAAAAATGGATTGCATTTGTTCGCTCGATTCGAGCCTCGTCTGGGTCTCTTCACCGAGCGATTGCAGTTCATTAGTTTTCACCACTGGATCTTGTTGACTTGTTGCTTCGAGCCGTGGCCTTTTGCATGGTGATTTGTTGTTGTTGTCTAGAACTCTGGGCGTTTGCGAGCGACTGGGTTCCTTCATGACGTTCACTTCCAGGTAATTGGTGGTATTACTACTATTACTGAGTGAATCGTCGCTTTCCGAGTTGCTTCTAGAAGACGTATGCGTTTGAGATTGCGACGTGATGTCTTCGAACGGGGTTCGCGATAACCGCGAACTTCTGTTTAATTTTTCTTCACGCACTTCCCTGTGTAGTCGCCTGATGGTGTTGCTGATGAGGACGGAGCGGCGCAGAAATACCTCCGGATCGTCTATTTGGCGCAATTTGGAAAGAGATAGTTTTAAAACTCGTTTGCGCTCTTCTTTGTACCGCAGTTTCGTGTTGAGATAAACAGACAGTTTTTTAGCTGGTTGTTGCAGGAACAGATCACAAAAATCTCCAGTCCGTGAAATCTCATCTGGTTCGGGCGCTTTTCTTTTGTTATTAAGTCCACCAACACACACTGATGGCCATTCCTCCGTTTCCATTACTATACATAAGAAAATAAAAAAAAATAAAAAATTTAAATTTTTACATTTTAAAAAAAAAAATAAAAAAAAAAAACTTGTGTATTCTGGGTCAAAAATTCGAGATAAGAAAGAAAACTCCTCGCGAAATTCTTTATCTCTGCATGAATGGAATTTTGTGCTGTACAGTTTCCTCGCTCGATACATCTCAGTTATAACTTGACTTTGATATAAACAAATTTCACCAGGTCATACATTCGTACACAATTCTAGTAAAAGGGTGATTGTCCATGGTACAGTGGTTGCACTGAAGGTGCTTCACCTTCCTACATGCCTCAGGGTGAAAACTGAATTATATGCTCAACTCCTTTTATTTTAAAACTGTACCAGAAAATTAAAAAGAATCCATCTGCTGCATGCAACTCGTATTTTTTTTTATAAATATTAATGAACGAGAGACAAAAAAATATATATAATATATACCTGTATTAATTTCTTTGTTGTTATTATCGTCTCTTATTGACCCCGTAATAAAATCATCGCGTATCGACCCCGTCATGAGGCTTAAACCCGATTCGGGTCCGTTCCAGTCAACTGCAGACAGTCCTGGCTCGACGGCGTCTAAATCTATCGAATCCCCTGTCTCGTAACCGCAAGGCATTCCGTACGTATCTGTGTTGCCTCCCAGAGGTAGAACCATCGTCATAATATCATAAATTCATCGCACAAAGAACTCGTCACTGCAAAAAGACAAAAATAAAAGAGAAAATTATTATTTTGTATCGATAAAACGACTTTTTCACACACATAACACACACAGTTAACTGTTTTTGACCCCGAGAACGTTTTCTTCCCAGTTGCAATGAACTTAATCGTGTCCACTGGCCCTTCTCGCATCCAGGTAAGTGAAACGTGCGAGCATCGAGTTGGGCCAGTACACACTGTGTGAGATCAGGAAATAATGGCGAAGAGAAAGAGGGAAACGAACGGAAATACCAGACAACCATGTGCTTTCGACAAAACGAGTTCGTCTCAAGGACGAGACACGTCCGAAGAACAAGCGCAAAGTAGATATTAAAAAGGGGTAATAACATTTTAAGTAGGTGTATTCTGGGTACTGTTATATATGAGGGATTCAGTTCCAGACAATTCCACGAATCAATCGAAGCATCTTATTAACCAGACAAAGGTTTTGCCTCTTTCTTGTTTCTTGCGCTTTTTTTTCCTCTCGCTTTCTTTCCCCTCTTCAATATTTATGGGGTTCTTTGCATTTCGACTGTGTCTGCATGGTGAAATGGTTTTTTCACGTCCTGACATGTTGCATATGGCCTCAGTTGCAGCTTGCTTTTGCTTTGCCACAAATAAACAAAAATAAAGCCGTCCGAAAGCTTTACACGAGCTTGAATTACACATTACTTCTCGTTAAACAGTTTACTACAACTACAGAATTCACTTTTTCCAATGGTTGAGACAGCAACGATGGCATTCCTTAATGTCTGCCCAAATGGAAATGGTAATGGAAATTCCACATGCACACTTGGCACTCGAAAAGGGGTTGGATGACTCACTCATTTCACTAAATTTAAGTAGACGATTTTTCATATGATTTTTCACTCACAGAAAACACCATTTGCCACGAGTTTCCATTCACACAATTATCATCTATTCCTCCCAGCCATATGTTGTTTTAACCAAGCAGCTTTATACTTAGGCACAGAAATTAAAAAAAAAAAAGAAGCATATGGTTGATAAAGATTAATTCAGTGATTTACCAAGGCCCACTTAACTAAATGCAGGGGCAGGTGTCATTCTGGACGAGTGCCCAATTTTCCTCTCGGTAAGTCTCAATTATCTAATTGCCTTTTCCACAATTACACGAGGGTTCGATTTCATCGATTTCATTTTTTTCTTCCCCCTTTTCAAAAAGTTAAATGATATCAAAATCTAAATGAATAAATGACTAAGTAGATGTATTTGAAAAAAATAACAAAACTCCTCTGCTGCGCTTCATTCAGGTTTGTTACCAAAACAAAACCATAACCGCCCCTCTCACCTGCACCTTCCTTGCACCTGCGTATTGTTTCTCAGCCACAGCTGCGCAAGAGGAGCCAAAATAAAAAAAAATAAAAATATATATATATATTGATTTTTTTTTATTTCTTTCAGGTAACTGATTTTCCGATTTTTTAAATCACTATTAAGTGTTAAACGATTTTTTTTTCACACATTTTTATGTTATTTACAGTAATTTTTAATTTTACACTTCCGGATTTTTATTTTTTTTAAATTTGTATATTAAAAATATTTTTCAAATAAATAAATAAAATAAATAAATAATAATAAAAAAAAATGGCACGGTTTATCGTTTTCCTCATTTTCCCTTCCTTCATCTGTGATGTTCGTGCAGGCATGTTTGCGCACAACGAATATAGGAAGTTTGTAGATCGATTCATCAAAATCACTTAGTATCACTGAACCGCTTATTTAATCTCTTTTATTTTTAATTTCACGATTCCACCACCAGAGTATGTACGACATTGAAAGAGCATTACTTAAATTCCCAATGACTGTTTGGCAAAATGCCTGTACAGGTAATCCTTAAAGGATGCAACCTTTTTTTTTATATACCAAGGTTCTGCACGTCTGCGGATTTCTTCCGTGAGCACGGTAGTCAAATAGAAACATTTCTGAGCATCGTGTTAGCATGCATGCAACAACACACTTAGTTTGCTTGGCAATCGAAAGTGCCCATAAAAAAGTCCCTAAAACTTTCCGCCGATTGTGATGGCTCGAATCTCGATGCTGACACAACGCGATTTCGGCCAAAGTAGCGCGAAATGTCGGAACGAGAAAGGAAGCGGAACGATAAACTCACGTTTTGCATACGAGGAAAATCGGTTTAATATGTTACAATATGTTTTATTCGATTTCCCGATCACCCTCAATTTCACCTCGAAACTCCATCCTGGTCTGCCATGACCTACATCAGCATCCGAGTGCAGACTGCGAAAATCAAGTGTAAAACTGCTCAACTGCTCTCACTCGCCTTCAATTTTTTTTTACACGCCCCTTTCAACAACCTCATACCTGGCACAAACACACGTTTAGTAAATTTTCCTACCACCATACCGCATCACCCAGCTGCGCGTGTCTGACATGACATTCCATCATAATTCTGTTCATTTATATATCTTCCTTTTTATGCTGTTTATGTATTTATAAAAAAAATATATAAATAAGGTTATTTTTACGCCGCATTGCCTTTATCCTCGTACGTGCAACTTTTCTCTATTGTGCTGAGACACACCTGCAGCTGTTGCACAGCAAAAAAGACGGGATTCGTACAATTTTAATGTTTCACATGTACTAATCATGATTTTTAAATGAAATTGCATGAAAAATTTAAAAAAAAATTTTGTTTATTTTAAATATTTGATTAAAATCAATTAAGTGATGAATGAAAGAAATAAAAGAAATCATTTATGGGATGAGACAAAAGGGGTGAGCCGGTGAGCCCACCATGACAAAATACAGGAAGCAGGTGGTTGGCAGAGGGGGAGGGAGAAAAGCACCGAAAGGCGGCAGGAAAATGCAACATCCGATCACTCCCAAAAATGGACGAATGAAACATGCATATCCTGTGAAACGACAGACGACCTTTATTCAAAGGAACGTTAGCAAGGTTGATGCACTTGGAACTGTTTTTATTCGTCCGTCACACCTTTTGACTATTATTTATTATTATTGTTCTCCCATCGCAACTCGCAACAACTCGCCAGCAACTTGTTTATCAATCACGAACCGCATGCAGTAAATGAGTTAAACACACATTTATTTAAATGGCGATGAAATTACCTAACGTTTCATTAAAAACAAATAAAGATATCAAAGTGGTTGTCGACAGTATATGTATACAGTAGGTAAATGGATCGAAGCGAGTAAACAAATAAATAAAACAAAAATAATGGGAGTTTTTAGGACTTCGGTCAAGCGAATCCATAATCACAATGGATGACCTCCATGAAACCCGGTTGCAATACCCCCTGGCGGTATATTGAACCTTGTACAGTGTAGAGGATCCGTTCGAAACAACTTTCCTCTTTGTCTTAACCTCGAGCAACCTTTAATTCTATAATTACTCACTTAACCAATAAAATTAAACATAATTCCCCGATTTTTATACGTACGTGTAAACACGCATTTTGATTTCCACTTTTCTCCACCAGGAAAACAAACATACATTTAAATATAAAACATGTTTTTTAAACACCCGATAATTGCCATAAATAAAATTCTTTTGAGATATTCAATTAGTGTTAAAGACGATGTAAAAAAAAATTACAATCGATAAACTTAATCAGTTTAAAGTGCAATAACTCGACCATAAAAATATTGATGGTGTGATATACACCTGTTGAATGAACTTAGATCAGATCTCATTTCAATCGACCTCGAAAAGCGAGAGAGAGAGAGAGATAGATAGAGAGAATAAAAAAAACAAATTTTATAACATCGATGTAAGTAGTGCAGGAAAGACTCAGCGCGAACAAGACGTGCGGCGCCCACTCAATTCTCCATTGACTTGTTTATTTCTGCCTTGAACCTTCAGCCATCTTTAATGGCTGTGCATTTACATTATTCAGGGAATGGAATGGATCCATGTGAAAACGCTTCTTTCTTTTATTTTTATCTATTTTTATTTCTTTCTCTCGACGCATACCATTTATGTTTACCTCAATCAAAATTCTCCAACAAGACCGACACAAGAATGTAATGGCGCCAACATATTTCCTGCAACCGGATAACGTCTGATAGTGGTAGAGGAAGACGCCTCAGCTGTTTTCCGACCCAAACACGCCCTCTAACTTCCCCTCCTCCCACCTCCCCGCGACTTCACTCTCTTTTCTTCTCCCCATATCAAGCAAACTGGTTTTTCTTGGCGGCGTGCGAACCAGGACACATTCTCTTCAAATTGCAGTTTAACAAAACCGACCAGAAAACGGTTGTAATTCACATTTACAACAACCACAAAATTCTTTTCATTCCTTCATACATAAACCCAAAAAAATATTTTTTTTATTTTTCTATTTATATAATGTAATTTTAATATAATAAATTCCCAGGTCATCAGTGCCAACTGGTGACAATAAAAGGTTAAAAGGTGCGAAGGTCAAGACTGAGACATAAATGGCAGCAATGGGGTGGAAAATATTGTTTTATTTTTTTTCGGTCTTTAAAAAAAATTTATTATTATTTTTTTAGTGTTTACATAATATAAAAAAGCGACATAATCGTCGCATATGGTTTTAATAAGCTTCTCGTGATTATTAAACCTTATCAATCTAAATCTAGTCGTCCCTGAAAGCGAGTGATGCAGCATATAGGAGTAAAGAGAGAGAAAGGGAGTATGATTTAGTGTCGAAGGGAGCTGAATTTCCTCTCTTTCCCAGAGAGTGTACCAATTCCCATAGGGAATGGAGGGATTGGGGGTTTCTTTCCTGTCGCAGGGTAGAGTGAGGGTGGTGGTGAGAGGTTTTTAGGGTGATGAGATTGCCCATGGGGCAGCTGATCTTTGGGGAATTGTTTTAAAGAGTGTGCATTTTTCGTCATGAGCCTTTAAGTGAGGCACCAGTCGTTGCACGAACACGAACGAAGAAATAATTCGATTGTCCCTAATGTTATCGGTCGTAAATTGATTTTAAATCCAATTAAATCAATTTATTTCTTACGTAATGAATAAATAAATAAATAAATAAATTTCCAAAGTGTTTATTCGAAAACAACAACTCTTCCAATTTGTTTTCTAAAATAAGATTTATAATTGAAAATCCGGTAGTACAGTAGGTGCAGTATCGACTCGTGTAACATTTTTCCCTGTCACAACTCTTTGGTTGTCCAGGAACTGTGCATGTGTGTGTAGTGTGTGTGCATGGAAACGTGAGCCGACGTCATCCTGTATGATGCAGCTAAGCTGAAAATGACGTCAGGAAAAAATAAAAAATAGAAATCAGAAAATCAACGGAATTTTATCTCGATTTCCAGTTAACACTTGATGGGTTTTTTATTTTTTTTCCTTTCATTTAACGCCAAATTAGGTAACAAAAGTCGGAGGATTTTTTTAAAAATGTAACACGAACATCATTGCACACAATAACACCCAACCCATCGTCCTTGTGAGTCACTCGAGACCTTGTGCGGTACGCGATAATGGCCTACTATTATAAACTAACCTTTATTTTGAGAAAACATTCGAGTGTTTGATGAAATTAACAAGGAAATTGGCGCTAAAAGTGTTTAGCATAAGTCTATACACGCGTATTAAAAGCTTCCCCTCATCTCAAACGAGGGTCAGGATGACTCGACTCGATGCCTCGTGAATCAGCCTGGGGCTTTTGGAGCAGATACAAATGAAGTGGGCTTAGTTGTACCCTATCAATTTGTAGTGGGATCAACCGAAAGATGTACCTGGCTGGAACCTTAAGGGGTAATAACATCGCGCCACTCCCCTTATCACTTCATCCACAGATTCTTTCGCCACCGAAAAGGAAACGAAGGTGTAATAAAATACTTAAATCCCGACTCTTATCCTCAACTTTTTCGTCACCCTTGGCTTGGATGCTGTGTGGGTGATTACACGTCTGGTAATTCCAGTGTGGATCTGTGGTTCCGGTTATATCTACACTGTACTGTCAAGATGGCCTTGATTTCAAGTTTTTTTTTCAAAAAAAATTTTTTTTGTTTACACTTCTTTTGTTTCATTGCAAAAAAAAATTTTAAAAAATTTGACGTGTGATTTGTTTTAATCGAATAGAATGTGGTAGGTATGGGTAATGGAAACGAGGCCAAATTCCTGCATGTCTCTTTGGATTCTCCATAGTGTTTTGTTTGTAACTGTTTTGCAATTATGCACACCTTGCGTAGTTACAGCTATGCTGTGACCTTTAAAGACATGTTGTGCAGAGTTTTCTGTGTGTATATCTTTGGTATGTTTGTCATTCTTCCAGTTCATCGAAGGCATTTGACTTTTAACCTTATACATAAAGGTTATTTTAAGGCCCCCCTTCTGTTGGAGGAATGTTGAATACTCAATGAATTTAACTAGATTAATACTACCTGAAGATTGTGAATTTTTCATTTAGAATGCTGTGAATGTTATGTCGATGTAAGAGAAAGAGATGTGTGTGTATATATATATCATGTCATGTGATATGAAAAATCTCTTTACCAATTCTGGTCACATTCGACTGATTTAAAATTCAAATATCACAAATAACCAGGGAAAAAGCAGTCAGTCAACTCTGTTAGCATTTTAACAAGTTATTTTCACATATCGGTTTACCAGGAAACTGTGTTTGATGTGAAATTTATATAGGTACGGTAGTTAAGCCATACACCCAAACATCGAAATTTATTATTTACATTTTAGTTTATATTTAGTTTCGACTTTATATAAACACTACTGTATTTTCTCTCTATAAATAACCAACAAAAAAACCATAAACCCAGCAAGCAAAATGCTTTTTGATAGCAGAAAGCAAATAAATTTATTGACATAAGAGTAAAAAAAGAGAAAAGACTCTCTACATTTTTTTTATTACATCAATCATCCAGTGTCCACTAGAGTGGCCACACCATCTTTAAAACCTATAAAATTATTTTAAGAAATTATAAAGGTCAAAAAAGTGGTCGAGGCTCACTTTTCAGGCTTTTCAAGACTGAAAACCAGAACAATGTGAGTGATAAACAACTCAAATCGTTGACCTTTTTTCCCCCATTATAAAAACAGGATGACTTTGGCTTTTTTTGTTTTCAATTTTCAATATTGATTCAATTATCCCTGCAATACGTGTTTGTATCGTAAAAATAGCCAGGAATCAATTGGAAAAAACCTCACTTCAAACATTATAGCCATTTTCTTATTTATCGATTACACTTGTATGATAAACAGCTGGCTTTTGCTTTCCTATTTCCAAGTTAGGT